>JAWQFJ010000027.1:0-25539 GCA_034096865.1 Theodoxus fluviatilis
ACAATACATTCTTATCATCACTGCCTTGATAAAACGTGGCAGCTCCTATTTTCAATCCGCTCCACTCACATCTTATGACGACATGTTTTGAACCTCTGAAAAATGTCAATAATGCCTCAGAATTATGGCACCATATCTTCGAATTCCAACTTCCCAACATAACCCTTGACTGGTCCTTCCTGACCTTGCGACATGACAATTGACTCAATCGAACGACTTTAGAAAGATGATTGCAAGCATCAAAACTCTCAGTTGACGCGTTCCTTTTTCCGACATCATTACTCCTGCTGACTTCCCATATTCCCATCCTTCTCCATCACTCCTTAATCATACTACAGCCATCACTCTCCTTTATCTCCAATTTCACCACTCCATTTATCCTATGACTCTTCCCTGTTCAAATTAATTTCTTCATCAGAATTATAGTAATTCTTAATGAGAAACTGAAGCCCTGTATCTTTTTTTCACTGTACATGCGTACATTGTTTTGGTTGTTTGAACTCAGATGTATGGTATAGCCATTTTCTTCCCCATATAACCAATGGTATGTTGTTGTGTTTTTTTTGTGCTCCATAATGTTGTCATATCCTCGTTGTCTACGTACTCGTAATTCAAGTTTCACTCATCCATCATTATCCAAAACCGAAACTCATGTACATTTTTCAATTCCTTTTTCATAACTAATGTTCAACGGAATGTTATGATAAATCAAAATATAATCATATACATATATATCATGTTTGTCGATGTTAGGATAAGAGTAAACAAATAATAACCAGGAAAAACTTATATGTGTAAAGTGTCTTAAGTAAGTAAAGTACATTGATATATCAACAATTTCCTTGTTGATTAAGGGATAGTTAATTAGATGTGAGACATCATGTGACTGTGTTTTTTTCAATGTGTCATAATATTTTTATGTCATTTTTCGGAATGTGAAACACGTATAAGTGTCATGATTTGTCAAATAGGTAATAGGATATCAATGTTGTCCCCCTCTCTCTCAAATTATAAGACACTAGCCGCTTCGCGGCCAGGCACTTCGCAAAGCGCCAAAGCCACATACAAAGCCAAATTCTTCAGCCGCCCTTTTGTTATTCTCATTACGTAACTATAACTAAAAAATTTGTTCACAGATCTTCATCATCTGACTTTACCTACCCACACACCAAATTTCGGTGAACTGGCTGTTTTTTTTAATTTTGAATTAGCTGTGACATAACCATAGTTTGATTGACAGGAGCTAGTGGCGCATGCGCTGTGAATAACTTTTCAAAGAAAGACGCTGGACTTAAAAATTCAGTTGACTTCCAGAGTATCGACGCGAGTAGACGCACTTTGAGCAGCTCCGAGTTGAGGGAGACAAAACGTTAAGAAAAGTCTTCCAATCTTCCCCCTCGCCCTACGAAAAATGTGCCAGAGACAACCATCGTTTCCCGATTTGAAGAACTCCCGCCTCACCAAGACTCTGAAGTTTGTCGCCTGGAAAGTTTCGTCGTTGGCGCACGTGGAAAATGCCTGTTTGTTAGGGCAAATGTGTGAGCCCGCTGTGTGTATGGCCTTTTGATCTTCTCCTTTCGAGGTGTAGCCTTGAGAGAGAGAGAGAGAGAGAGTATGTGCTTGTGAATGCCCTTACCATGGCAACGCCATTTTTTTTTACCCCACCATGACCTGACCCTGGCTCACATCTAACCCCATTCCAAGTTTTAAGTGGATGGGAACTCCTGTGTCTCAGGCGGCTTCGCCGCCTTCGACACAGTCGTCCATTGTTTACTCTGCCGCCATTTTGTTTTTCTCGTGACGTAACCATGGTAACCGAAAAATTTGTTCACAGATCTTCATCACCTCACTTTACCAACCCACTCACCAAATTTCGGTCAAATCGGAGCACTTTGAGTTTTCGGCGGCCATCTTGTTTGTGCCCACTTCCGGTTACCATGGCAACACCATTTTTTTAATCCCACGTTGACCTGACCCGGGTCCACATCTAACCCCATACCAAGTTTCAAGTCGATCGGAATAAAACTGTGGAAACGTATGAGTGTCACACACACAGACACACACACACACAGCGAAAATATATATACAGACTAGCCGCTTCGCGGCCAGGCAATGCGCAAAGCGTCAAAGCCACATACAAAGCCAAATTCTTCAGCCGCCATTTTGTTTTTCTCATTACGTAACCATAACCAAAAATGTGTTCACAGATCTTCATCATTTGACTTTACCTACACATACACCAAATTTCAGTCAAATCGGAGCACTTTGAGTTTTCGGCGGCCGTCTTGTTTGTGCCCACTTCCGGTTACCATGGCGACACCTTTTTTTTACACCACCATGACCTGACCCCGGTCCACATCTAACTAACTCCATTCCAAGTTTTAAGTCGATGGGAACTCCTGTGTCTCAGGCGGCTTCGCCGCCTTCGACACAGTCGTCCATTGTTTCCTCAGCCGCCATTTTGTTTTTCTCGTGACGTAACCATGACAACCAAAAAATTTGTTCACAGATCTTCATCATCTGACTTTACCTACCCGCACACCAAATTTCGGTCAAATCGGAGCACTTTGAGTTTTCGGCGGCCATCTTGTTTGTGCCCACTTCCGGTTACCATAGCAACAACATTTTTTTAACCCCATGTTGACCTGACCCCGGTCCACACCTAACCCCATTCCAAGTTTCAAGTCGACGGGAACTCCTGTGTCTCAGGCGGCTTCGCCGCCTTCGACACAGTCGTCCATTGTTTCCTCAGCCGCCATTTTGTTTTTCTCGTGACGTAACCATGACAACCAAAAAATTTGTTCACAGATCTTCATCATCTGACTTTACCTACCCGCACACCAAATTTCGGTCAAATCGGAGCACTTTGAGTTTTCGGCGGCCATCTTGTTTGTGCCCACTTCCGGTTACCATGGCAACGCCATTTTTTTAACCCCACCATGACCTGACCCTGGCCCACATCTAACTAACCCATTCCAAGTTTCAAGTCGACGGGAACTCCTGTGTCTCAGGCGGCTTCGCCGCCTTCGACACAGTCGTCCATTGTTTCCTCAGCCGCCATCTTGTTTTTCTCGTGACGTAACCATGACAACCAAATTTTTTTTCACAGATCTTCATCATCTGACTCTACCTACCCACACACCAAATTTCGGTCAAATCGGAGCACTTTGAGTTTTTGGCGGCCATCTTGTTTGTGTCCACTTCCGGTTACCATGGCAACACCATTTTTTTAACCCCACGTTGACCTGACCCCGGTCCACACCTAACCCCATACCAAGTTTCAAGTGGATCGGAATAAAACTGTGGAAACGTATGAGTGTCACACACACACACACACAGACAGACACACACACAGACAGACAGACACACAGCGAAAATATATATACAGATATGTTCAACCTTTGTTTGAAGTGTAATATAGTATAGTGTGGGATATATTAGAAATTGTACATATATATAATTTAAATTTAAAAAAAGAGAAAAAATATATATAAATAAAATAAAAATAAAATAAAATACTAAGAATAAGAATAATTGGTAATGATAAGATCATATTTACCAAGATGCTAAGAATATTATATAAAGTTATAATAATAATAATAATAAAAACTTTTCATAAGGCAGGAAAAGCCATCTCTTTTGAAAATGATTTTGGAAAATCTGTTTCGACCAACCGATGTTCATTATCCTTATTGAAGCATTAAGACACACCCCCAAGTTTAAACTCTCTCATAAATTTATGGAATGAGGACATTCCGTTTTCAGTAAGTTCAGCGGAATGTTATGACGAAAGAAAAGCCAGTGGGAACAGATGGGGTGGATTTTGCGTCCAGACAGAGTGAATCACGGCAAGATGAATCAGCTAGGCTTGGTGTTCCAGATGCATAATCAAAAGTCCTTTGTTTCTGATCCAAATGCATAATCAGGGAGACGCCAACAAAGACACTGACTCAGAGACAGTTAGAACAAAGGATCATGCACGTATTTATAGAGAGAAAGAAGCGAGCTAAGAGAGAGAGGGAATCAGACAACAGAGGGAGACGGACAGGCACAGAGAAAGGATCAGATCTAGAGAGAAAAATGTAGACAGAATGGATCAGACCTAGAGAGAGAGAATGTAGTCAGAGAGAGATAGAGAATGTGGGCATTGTAACACCTTGTGTCTTGCTGCTACAAATAAAGATTAAGAACTCAAAAAGAGATATGGAGTCTTCTGTCCAACCAAAACGGAACCCCAAGCCCTCTCCAGAAGCAAGCAGACCACCAAGCAAGACTGAAGCTGTGAGCCCTCACCCGCCTAAGAAGAATCAAGATCTACGCTACCAGAAAAGGCCCACGGCAAGTACAAAGGAACAACAAGGTATTTATCATTAGACAGAGAGGAGACCTGTAACAATTAGAGGAGAGCCCTAACTAATCCAAGGGAGAACTCATCCCCATGATAACATATGGTGGACATGATAACAAAATCTCAAGACTGCAGGAGTGACCTCTTGGGATGAATTTTCGTCATCAAATTGATTCGAGCAAAGTATCCAAGTAGCTAAGATTTGGGACAATCGGTCTCATTTATCGTACAACCTTGTGGAGAGTCTCCAGCGATCATTTGTCTGCCGGGGCGTCATTCTAGTTCACTAGAGACTTTGCATGCCGCCGAAAGAGTCTTTGGCACATTTTATAACCTGTGATGGAATTAATCCGTCCGGAATATTCATAAGGAGGTCACACCAGAGGCTTATGGGATAGCACTCTGCTCCCTGACATACGCTGTTAAAGTTGCTATAAGGCTTTTCCCACAAAAATCATAAATTAAGCTTGTTGAAGCAATAAACACGCTTTTATTCGATAAAATCGACTGTTTGCGTTGAAATGGAAAACAATTTTGACACCTGAATGATTTCTGTAAAAAGTGGAAAAAACAGTATCCAAAACAAGCTATTTTTGGCACAATGCTGTAATGCAAAGGGTCAAGTCTATTACGCATTCATTGCGAACTGCGCCAGAGTCACTACTGACTCGGGTTCACAGAATGTCGGGACGTTACCCTCTCATGCGCAAATTCATTACATAGTACTTCTAGAATGCACGCGTGGGACTTGGAACTTGTCTATTTCACAATGTGCCCATCCAGCAAGTCATACACGTGAAAAAAACATACATTCGTTTCCCTCCCTTCTTCATTCCGTATTGATCGCAATTGGCTTCTCTGTGGAAGCTGAGTGCAATCATGTGTCAGTCTTTGTCAAAGGAGATGGAGTATGGCACCACGCATTAACCATGCAGTAGACTCTTCATCCCTCCACTGAACGTCCTCACTGGTATTTGCTTCAGGCGCTGAATGGTTTCAACGGAGCACGTGTGTCCATGGTCTCGTTCTTTTTTTGTATTTATTGTAAGGCCGAAGCGGTCATGATGATGATGATGATGATGATGATGATGATGATGATGATGATGATGATGATTATGATGATGATGATGATGATGATGATGATGATGATGATGATGATGATGATGATGATGATGATGATGATGATGATGATGATGATGATGATGATGATGATGATGATGATGATTATGATGATGATGATGATGATGATGATGATGATGATGATGATGATGATGATGATGATGATGATGATGATGATGATCGTGACCTGCTCTGCTCCTTTGTGCCATATACAGACTGCAGTGGATGGGTGTTAGTTGCTTCTTGGGGCGGCAAGGGCGGACAAAGTGTTGTCTTGTGTGTGGGTTTCTTTCATTGCAAGTCGTCACAGAATGCTTATGCTGTCAAATGTATTAGCCTAGTACAAACTAAGTGCAGTGTTTTCTCTGTGTAATGTTCTATTTTTTTGTTGCTCTTGATAAGTGCTAAATAGGAAAAAGTATTATCATTTTTGTGCATTACTGTTATTTATAACAGTGGAATTTACATCTGCTTCTTCAATACCTAACGTGGTTCAGGAATAATAGGAATGACGTCATTCAGGAATTTGGGAAATATCAAATCCGCTGACGTCATATAACGTTTCTTGGAGTAGTTTACTTTCCTTTGTATTGATTGAGTGAATAGGGCGCTTGTTTCGGATGGTAGAACAAGAAGTAGAAATGTTCTCCTTCGCTGGTGATTGTGGAGTGTGACTCCTGTCCAGTACTCCAATGTGTATTTTTAAATAAGTTGACACCGTTTCTCTTCTGGTCGTCTGCTGTCTGCTTTTTTTCGGGCCACCAGAATCCGCCGGGGACAAGCTATCGTCGAAGCTTGTGACCACTTTTTATATTGTGATCTCTTTCTCGGATTTTATCTGGTGTAAATTGTCTCTAACTCGAGTGGCAGTGATTTCAATAGAGAACTACGTACGTCTGGATCTGCGTGATGCCCTCTCATCAGCTGGAACCCCTGGCTCTGAAACCTTCGGGGCCTGCTCCAGTAGCTCAGCTAGGGGCCTGCTGCAGTAGCTCAGCCAGGGGCCTGCTCCAGTAGCTCAGCCAGGGTTCTGCTCCAGTAGCTCAGCCAGGGGCCTGCTCCAGTAGCTCAGCCAGGAGCGGCCCCTAGCTGGCATGTCGGCCACATGTAGGCATCGGATGGTTGGTCTATCAGGTTCTTGTTTGCCAAATCCACAGGGACGCTGATTAAGCCACCCTTTCCAGCTCCCTCACTACATACCAGTTTGAATTCTTGTTTGGAAAACCTCACAGTGAGTTGTTCTTAATTTTTTTAAGGATAAAAGTCATTGAAATGATTACGCTGATCAGAATGTAATGCCGGGAAAAAACGTTTGATGTAACATGAAGGAGTGCAAAATATATCGCACTGTTGGGTTTTTTTCCCGGTTGCTCCATACTCTGTTTATTCCCATTTCCTCCACGTTTCCTCTTATTCTGCCTGACCCGTCATTACCACCACCGAGTCAATGCCCGAGCATCGTTCTTGCAGACATCGGGGCCGTTAAAGACTGTTGTTCATTCGTAGGATCATCGCTGCGTGGTCACGTGATGTGGCATGTCATCTGTTTTAATATATACATATTCTTGGAGAATACTTTCTTGGGATGGGGTGGGGGGTGTTAATTTTTTAATTAAATTTTGTTGTGTGTTAGAATTGTTTTTCTTTTGAATTCTAACTGCTGGGAGACTCGCGGCCGCATCTCAAACACTCCTCCGACGCAAAGACCTGAACTGACTTTGACATTTTATGCAGAGCAATGAAACATAAAACATGAAACAAATAGTGACGGTGTCTTCTTTATTTGGCCTCTGGGTAAGTTAATGTAAATATTACTTTCTTCGTGCAAATAAATACATCTGTAAAACTATAAACAAATAAATTCATTAATGCGCAGTGTTGGAGTGAGGCTAAGTCATGGAACAAATATATCTCTATTTCATCAATCGAACAACATTGAGTAAAAAAGACACAAATTTTTACAAGATGCGTCAATCGAAGAAAGTTGCAAGCTGAAAGTGTACATAACCGACGGTAGATGTCTCATTCCATACTGTAGATTTGGCTGCAATCTGATTTATATATTGAAAATCAGCAATGTATCAAATTCATTGTCAACATTATACATCCATTATACTGCATGTAATGCTAAAAGTGTATCACCACAATTTATTTTAAGGACATGCACTGAAGAAAGCAAAAGGTTTAAGATGTAAACAAACTTAGTAAAATGAGCTAACGTAAGTTTTTTTAAACGGATTTTGTTATAGCAATGTCCAAAATGCTGAATAACTGAAGATTCAATCCATTTTTCATGTGAATTCCGTGAAGGGGAGATGTCAAACAGGTCACCTCTACAAGCTGCTATGCATCTGCAAAACACAGACACTTTGTTAGACACACTAAAGGCCTCCGCACACGAGGCAACCAAAGTCTCTTGCCACGTTGCTTGCTGCCAGTTGCTTGCCATGTGGCAAGCAATGCTGGAGGCTGAGCTCGCACACGCTTCCACTGTGACCTTTCACCTCTTGCCACGTTGCAAACACGTCGACCCGCGGACACATGGTTCTGCATGAGACCTGCATTTCGATATTTAAAATGTAGAAACTTTCACAGCATATTGATGCATTCAACATACATCTTTGATAAATTAATGCTGTTCATGGCTTACATTTTCTTTGGATGGGTTTCTAGTGTCCCCAAATTCAGCGTTTTCTGTGCGAAGCAAAGACGAGTCCGCCATTAAATGTGCAATAGTCGCGAGAACACGAGAACGAGGTTCTTGGTGGATTCACAGAGAGTGGCTGGAGTGGCACGCCACTGCCCCCAAAACTAGAACAGGTTGAAACTCGTGACTAGGCTGGAGAAATCAGACTACCGGAATTTTTACAGAGGTGCCTGTTCCTTCTGATTCCACAGAAGAACCTTTTCCTAGGTGACATCACTGCTTCCTTGAATGACCTTTTTATTTCAGTCACTGTGCGTTTCTGGCTGTATTATTTTCCATATTCACATTTAATCAATGTAATAGCCATACTCTTTTTTCGGGAAATAGGGTAAATACGAAAAGGGATGCGTTAAAGAGAGTGTGAATCATTTAAGGCCTCCGCACACAAGGCACTTCAACTCGGGCAACTCGATTGCTCGCCATACATTGCTTCGTGTGCGATCGATTAACAACAACAGTATCCATCATCATCATCGTCATCGTCATCGTCATTATCATCGTCATCGTTATCGTCATCGTCATCATCATCATCATCATCATTATCATCATCATCATCGTCATCGCACATGAACACCTACCACCATAAGTGCTCGTTGGTTTGCTGGAATGGCGTTTCGCGCATGTAGCATTCATTTCTCAAGCAAGTATCAGTTGGGTAGTCAGTCTGCCGGCTATCCCGCGGCTCCTGCCTTTTTAGACGCGACTGACCTCGGTGGTCCAAGGGAGGTAACCCGAACAACCTGTTAGTTTCAGGTCCTACAATATACTAGAACGTAATCAAATAAAACCTTAACTATTCAGCATGAGCCCTGACACTAAGATTTACCAACGTTGTGGCCTTATATAGCCCACAAGGATGATAGGCCCATAAACTCCATTCATTCATCCATCCGTGACACTAAAAACTTGGACTTCAGTGGGATAGATATGTAGTTAAATAATTCAAGTGTTTGCTGTGGGGATTACTACCTCCACCTCCACCTTAGTCTGGATCTCTTCTGGAGTGTGGATGACGTTTCCTGCATTTGTTCTTTTCACGGATTTTGTCTTTTTCCTTCACTGTAGCAGCACCACAGGAGCACAGCTCAACAGACTTTGTATTTGTGAGCTTCTTCAGAGATGAAATTCAACACAGAGCAGGCTTGTGCTCCTAGTGAAGAGCAGCCTGATAAGGTGCCTCATCCATTTTCTTTTTTTCCTGTTGATCATTCCGAGTTCTATGTACAGAGGCAATTAAATTGCTCACCACTTTGGAACAGTTGTATTTAGCAAGTTTCTCTTCCTCTCCCCCCCCCCCCCCCCCCCATCCCCTTAACACCAAAACCAAGCAATCAAAACCCAATAACACACAAAAAACCCACTTCATACATGTCCAGTTTCCGCGGAATGATTCTGCAGTGACAAGTGCATTGGCCTTACATAGCCTACAAAGGCTGATAGACCGTAAAAGCTTTATCAGTTTATTGTTTCAGTCATTCATGAAACTCCTAGCTGTATATATTGATTGAAGGGCTGCCTTGGTAAGTTTGCAACCAGGCCACAAATAGCCTACAAAGGCTTCATTAATTCATTGTTTCATTCATTCATGTTAGTCCTAGCTGTCTATGTTGATTGAAGGGCTGCCTTGGTAAGTTTGCAACCAGGAATGACCGCTTTACGCTTCAGTGGCAATGAAGGGAAGTAGACTACAAATACAGGGTGAAAGATCTGATAATAAAGGTGGAATAAAAATGGAAAGGCTAAGTGGATGTGTTTGTTGTAATGAAGAGAAGCTACGACTAAGCTGTTGTTTGCTGAAGTACCTTAAGAAGTTTCGATGTACATTTTTCATTTTTGTGATATTTGCATACCATGTCATCTTTCGAAATATGTGACCCGTTTTCACAAACTGAGTCTTAACTCGCGTGCAGCAAAAACGCAATAGAGGCTGACAAAGGTGATGAGGGTTGATTTTGTGCATTTTGACATTTTGGCAAAACTGAATCCTACATGCACTTAATTTTCGTTATTGATTTGTTGGAAAGTTTCTTCTTAGCTTAAACACAAAAATTGCACAGTATATCTAAAAATACATGTATTTTACATTCTCTTCCTCCGTTTTGCATTTTTAGTTGAATAATGTATGTATGTATGTATGTAAGTCATTTATAGAGCGCCTGAATTCAGCACTTCTGCTGCTCTTCGGCGCTTTACACAACAGCATATTGTCGTTTCAGTCTCGGAAGAGGAAGGTCTTTAGGCCTCTTTTGAAGCTGGACAGAGATGGGGCAGCTCTGAGTGGTCTGTTGTAGGGGACGACTCGGTGTTTTCTCCCTCCCTACTTCACTCGGTAGGTGACATCGCTTAACCGTGCAGTGACCTCGTAAGGTCCCTCCCACGGCCTGACGAGTTTGGGGGATCGTCCCCTCTTTAGTCTCGGTTGATGTAGCCACACCAACTCCCCCACCTGGTACTTGCTAGTGTCCGAGCGTTGATCGTAGCACCTCTTGTTGTCGTAAGTGGTCTTTTTCATGTGTTGTCT
Organism: Theodoxus fluviatilis; assembly: GCA_034096865.1. Classification (NCBI taxonomy): domain Eukaryota; kingdom Metazoa; phylum Mollusca; class Gastropoda; order Cycloneritida; family Neritidae; genus Theodoxus; species Theodoxus fluviatilis. Next base: position 10,696 of record JAWQFJ010000027.1, read on the forward strand.
AGCTACATCATGGGCACGGTTCATCCTCTCTTGTAGGTTTGCAACATAGTCGGTCACTGCTCTTTTTTCCGTTGTGGGACACCGCCCAAACTGCAAGTCCACTGGCAAACTGATCTCCCGACCTAACATCATCATGCATGGGCTTACTGCAGTTGCGTCATGTATGGACGATCGGTATGCCATCATGATGACATCCAGGTGGGAGTCCCAGTCCGACTGATCGTCACGAACATACGCGGAGAGCATGCTCTCCAGAGTTCTGTTGAATTGCTCCACCATCGATGTCCTCACACTTCCTGCTCTGCTGCTGCTGCTGCTGCTGCTTCCGTCGCTGCTGCTACTGATGTGGTTCTCTGACGCATTCAGGTCTCTCTGACTGAGTTTTGGTTGATGTTCCTCCATCTCATCACAGTCGCATTCCTCGTCTGAGCAAGTGACGTTCTCCACCACAGGTCGTGAAAAGGGCCGAGTGAAATACGTGTTCATCTCCCCACTCTTTGTAGTCAGGGCGATCCGCTTGCGTGGTGGCTCACCCGATGTCGATGTAGAGAATGGGCTGCTTCTTTGCATAGCAATGACAAGCAGGCTCTGTATCATTTTTTTGGATCGCTTCCTCTCAATCTCCATCCGTTTCATCTCTTCTTCCATCTCAAGGATCTTCTGCTTCAGCTTCTCCTCGCGGCGTCGATACTCGTGCAGCCTCTCCTGCAGAACGTTGAGCTGGGAGGCCGCGCCTCCCGCAGTTACATTCAAATGATAAGACTGCTGCCGTTGCAACTGTTGCTGTCGTGGTTGCAGCGTCTGCTGCATCCGCTGCCTCTGCTGCTTCTGCTGCTGCCTCCACTGCTTCTGCTTCTGCCTCTGCTGCTTCTGCTGCTGCCTCTCCTGCCACTGCTGCCTTTTCTCATCACGTCTTCTCATTCTTTCGCGCATTTCCTTCAATTCTCTCTCCATCTTCTGCAGCTCCATCTCCCTCGCCTTCAGCTCTCTCTCCCTCTGGAGCTGCTGTTCCTTCCCCCGCTTTTCCGCCAGTCTCATCCGCCTCTGTCTTTGTTTGAAAGCCTTTATGTTGGAAGGTTCGCTCAAGTCCTTATCCTCATTATATGACTCCTGTTTTTTGTCACAGCGATTGTAGTTGGCATTGGGGTTCATGTAGCAGAACCACTGGATAGGGAAGGAGTCTTCCTCAATGCCCTCAGGCAGGCGTCTCCATTTGTTGCAGTGGTCGCACTGGGCCCACACCCAGGGGGCTTGGCTGGGTCTTTTCTTCCGTGATTTTGAGAAGGAGCCGTCCACTTGAGACTGGGTGCTGCTCGGGTTCTCAGCACCCAAGATGCCAAACACCTTCTCGTTCCAGTAGTCGTTGAGCTTGTTGCCAAGGCCCCGGATGAGGGAGTTGAACTTTTCGTCCTTAGTGAAGTCGTGCCTGTTGCGGACGGGCGGAAAGAAGGCAGCTTGCACAATTCCCATCACCCCAGTGCCTTGGCCTCCAGAGGAGGTGCCAGGTCTCCTGGAAGCGGATACGTCCCCACACAGCAATATCATTGTTGTGATTCGGGCACTGCCGAGGAACCTTGTAGAATCAACTGCCTCAGCGTCAGCACTTCTTTACACAGGTTGCGGGCCCGGGGAAGAAGTAGTTGCCAATGTGGAACTGCTATACGTGGTCCCAACGTTCGGTATTTGCCATTTGCTTGCAGTCATAGAGCAGGTGTGTCCAATCAATCGTCTTTTCTTCGCTGAGACGTCTTCGAAATCTCTGTCAAACTGTCACTGTCGGGCGAGGCTCCGTCAGTTCAAAGTCTCCATCCCTGGTCAGTACAGGAGCTGCTTCCGAAGGTGGCGGAGTTCTTCATCCTTGGCCTCCCTCTCTTCAACCATGGACTTCTTAACATCAGCAATGGCCATCTCGTGGCCAGCCACCAGCTGCTTGATGACGCGCCAGGCCTCACGGAATTGTTTCTGCAGTTCGGCAACTTCTGAGGATACAGAGTCACCAACACCTTCTTCAAGCTTGTGCACCTCATGGCCCTTGTCCTCCAGCTTCTTTCGGCGTAGATCCAGCTCCTGCTGTCTCATGGCCAACTCCTGCAGACGCTGAAGATGACGAAAGAGAAAGGGGGAGAGGGAAAGGTAGATGGAGGGAGAGAGAGAGGTAGAGGGAGAGGGAGAGAGAGAGGGACGGACGAATGGACAGAAACACAGAAACAGGCAGGCAGACAAACAGAAAGGTAGACAGAAACACACAGATGGACAGAGAGATGGACAGAGAGAGTCAGACTGACAGGTGGGCAGGCAAGCAGGCAGGCAGACAGACATACAGATAAATAGACAGGGATTACTTATGAGCACCTCAAGCCTCGAAAGTACTTCTACTCAATGATTTGAGACTATCAATACATGTAAAAGAACTCGGCATTTGTTTCATTTCTATTCGTATTTTGCTGCCATATGCCTATCTTCATTGTATATACGATATAAATAATAAAGAATCTCTTCCACGACTGATTCATTCACTCTTCATGCAAGAGTGTTGGCTGGCCCTAAAAGCTTCTCAAAGCTGTGTCATCTGCTGAATTCTCAGCAAGACTTACCTCCTTTGCGGCGCGGCATGGTGGAGTTTTATTGCTGGCACCCGCTCGCAGCAGCTCTGCCTGTCAAAAAGGACACAAACGTAAGTAAAATAAACCGAAGAGGAGCGAATATATACGTTTACAAGCAGTTTTGATTGAGTTTAGAAGGGGGGGGGGGCAGAGAGAGAGAGAGAGAGAGAGAGAGAGAGAGAGAGAGAGAGATTGTTTCATTTGTTTATTGATAAGCCGACAGCCCATTTCAATTATCAAATGAATTTTTTTCTAATTAACCAAATCTAGTCAACTGCACATGCACGAGATCGTGTTGTACATGAAATAATGGATAGAGTTGAATAGCAAGTTAACTTATTTACCTATAACATGATTAAACAATATTCACATGAACATGGAGCAGTTCCACGTCGAACTCGTGGGATCATTCGTTTCTTTCTCCCATAATTCAACTGCATAGTAAATAAACATCGAGACACTTCTTGTCACACTGACTTATCGTCCTCTAACTAAGATGTTGGGATTCCTCTTCTCTCTGTCATTTAGGTATCTTGACATATATTTCTTTCTTAACGTATCATAGATTTTACAATGTACTAGGAAATGATCTTCGTCTTCTACAGAATAACAAAATGGACATGTTACACTCGTCTCTTCACAATGTCCTGTTTTACGAGGGGTTCTCCTAGCTTATTCCGGGAAGTCGAAGTTCACAAACCCCGGTGGTCATTTTTGATAAAACTTTATTCACACACTGGTCAATACACAGCGGTAACAATCAGTAAAAAGTATCGGCATAACAACTTCACTCTACGCTCAATGCCGCAGAGGACTTGATCACACTTGCTTATCTTCTAGTTAAGCTCTCACCTTAACTCTGTTGTGTGCTCCCTCCCCCTCTCTCATTGCCCCTGCTTATATACATATACACAGGTTCCAGACCCTACCAGAACAGAGTTGAACATACCCCACACTCTGGCGGCTTTTGCAACTGACATCAAGTGACATAGCCAAGACAAATTTAGCCCCTCTCTGCCGCTTCGCCAGGCAACAGCACCCTCAGAGAGGCTGATGTAAACAGTTTGTAGTGCTACAACACTTTTGCATGTTCTAGAACCTTCACAACCGACACTTCTTATCTGGACTTTAATTGTGTGTATAACGTTGGTTTTTAAGTCGTTCAAGCAGAGTCAGAAGCGAATGAAACTATCTCTAAAAACAATCCGGTTCGCACCTGGAAGCTGTCTGAAAGCTGCCCTCCATGGATAACTCTGCATGACATGCCTTCGTAGGAGTTCCGTATGAGGGTGACCATCTTGGCTGGGATGCCATTGTGCCAAAGGAGCTTCCAGAGGGTCTCTCGATCCACACTATCAAACGCCTTCTCATAGTCGACGAAGTTGATGTACAATGGAGAGTTCCACTCCAGGGACTGCTCGACTATGATGCGGAAGGTTGCAATCTGGTCCGTGCAGGATCTGTTCTGCCGGAAGCCTGCCTGCTCGTCTCACAGCTGTGGATCGACGGTATCCTTCATCCTCTCCCAGAGGACCTGATTGAAGACCTTGCCCGGCACAGATAGGAGTGTGATGCCGCTGTAGTTGTTACAGTTTCTGAGGTCACCTTTCTTGGGAAGCGTGATCACGTAACCCTCTTTTCAGTCTGCCGGTACGTCTTCTTCTTCCCAGACTCGAAGAGTGGGTACAGCATTTCCACTGACGCATCCAGGTCTGCTTTCAGTGATAGAGGGTGTCTGCCTAGCTCCCAGTATACCAGATGGTTGGGAGTTCTCGCATCTAATCCTAAAAATGTCTTACATGCAAATAGGCGAGTTTTTTTCTATCAGATCTCTGTTAATTAGACCCTAATTTCTGGAGCATAGCACAAGGTAGACTGTACATGAGTGTCAAACAGTCTGAAGAAAACGGCTGTGTTTGTACGATGCAAATTCCACATAGTTTTTAATACTTACAAAAAAGAGAAAGAAAACAAAAAACAAGATGACTTTCTGTGTTATTACTTTAAGAATATTTCGACGCCTTTCGGCAACTTCTTCAGCAAAGAAAAAAATGGCGTCAAGATGACGTCTAAAAAGAATTACGTCTGCTATGACGAAAGACATTCCCACAGTCTTGGATGTCCCGGCTGGCCAATCACCACGATAGTCCACAAAAATGGGCAAACGCAAGTCCAAGAATTCTGGAGAAAGAAACAGCATATCACACACACACACACACACATACACACACGTGCATACACACACACACACGCAAACACACACACCCACACCCCCCTCCCCCCACACACACATACACACAAACACACACACACACAACACACACACACACATACATACACATCCCTACACACACAGTACACCCATCCAGACCATCGGATCACCCCTGAAAGCCGACAAGCGTACCCTCTGAACAACCAAACCGCCAACCACTCAACTACACTTTGGTGTTTAGACCAAGAGGATAGGTGCTACGCAGTGTAGTCATCCAAAAAGCCTCCCTCGCCAGTCTACGAGGATGATCCGATGGAGCATCATACACCTGTTCGATCGGCATGACTCTCATGTTCGCCATAGTATGACCCGGCAAGTTGAAGTGCCTGGTCACGAGAGTCCCCTTGTTGGTTTTGATGTCTTGGTAGTGTTGGTAGAAGCGTTTCTTCAACGATGTCATAGTTTCCCCCACGTACTGGGTGTTACGGCAGATGTTGCACCATAGAACATACACGACGTGTGCAGAGGTGCAGGAGAGGACTGTCCTGTGTCGGAAAAATTCATCTGTCTGGTGACTGTTGAAAGTGCTGCCATCGACAAGATGCTGGCTACACATAGTGCACCTGGTGGCTGTACATCTATACACTCCTGTTGGGCGGGGATCTTATATATAAACATATATATGAACACTTTTCTGTTTGTCCTTCGTGGCAGTGTCCTCAAGGCCTGCACTAAGAGATCTAGTCATGAAAACAAATCCTAGATACTTGTAAGTGTTTACCAACTTCTAATCCACAATTACACGTGTCATTTTTCTTCTTCAGCTAAGTGGCCTCCTCGTCAAAATTCCATAACTGCCGTTTTTCAATATTCACCGATATCTTGACTATTTGGTTTTGTAGCCCGCTCGGCATTGTAGACAACACAGCTATGTCGTCGGCGAAGAGAAGGGCAAATATCTCAGACATCTCAGGCACCATTTGGATGCCATGTTTGCCATGCGCGTGAACATAGTCTGCGACAGTATTAATGAACATTTAAAAAATGGAACTACTCTCAAGGGCACCTTGCTTCACTCCAACCGGACAAGCAAAACATTCGGACATGATGTGATTCCATCTAACACATGCTTGTACATCTGAATACATTGCTTTTATCATTTTAATAAATTCTGACGATAACCCAGCATTTTGGAGAACCTTCCATAGTTGGTAATGATCAACGGAATCAAAAGCTTTTTTGTAATCAACAAAGGCAACATACAATTTTCCTCGCCCGCCCCCGTAAACTTGTTTGAGAATCATGGCATACAAAGTAAAAGTTTGATTGATAGCAGAGTGGCCGATTTGGAAGCCTGCCTGCCCTACACAAATTTTATCTTTGTCCTCAAGCCAAATACACAGTCGTCTAGTCAGTACTGAGGAGAAGATTTTGCTCAGAATGGATAAGAGTGAGAATCCCCTGTAGTTGTCAGGATCTAATGTATTTCCTTTTTTGTATATCGGGACGATGACCGACTTAAAGCACGCCAACGGGTATTGTTGTTTTTCATATATATAATTGAATACTGTAGTGAGGAACTGCATAATCTTATCATTTGCCATTTTACAGCATTCTCCTGGTATACCGTCGATCCCAGGTGCCTTGATTGGCTTTACCCTTTGGAGGGATGCTTTTACCTCATCAACGGTAAATGGATCAAGGTCTTCTTTGACGCACTCCGCATAAGGGGGGCTGACATCCGGACTCACTTTGTCTTGCCTAAAGATACGTTCCAGACGTTCAGGTCAATATTAGGTACCGTGACTGATTTCCGGGTTGCACCACGTATCTTGGACCAAAATTCGCCTGAATGTTTAATGCATTTGAATAGAGACTGACTATTTTCAGTTTAGTATTTACGTTTCCTTTCTCTGCAGAGATTTGTATATGATCTCCTGGAATCATTATAACCTATTTTATCTCATGTTAATTTCGTCTTGCTATAACGTCTCAGAGTGTTCCTGGTTCCTCGTCTTGCTTCCCCACATCCACTATCAAACAGGGAATGCGTCTCACGTAGTTAGCAGGATCTCTGAATGTAACCTCTGTTTCATGCATTTAGCACAAGAAGCCATACTTCGTGTAAACAGGAGGATAGCATTTTAAAGAGAGTTTGAAGTTAGATTGAATGCTTTGCATATAATATCAATGAAGTTTTGATCATTGGTCTTGTCAATGAAGTCTTTGATTTTGCTGGATCCCTCACTATTTTGGATATCGTTATCGTTACGTTATTTCTTGTAGAATGATCTATTTGGGGTCCCGCAGAAATCTCAAGAGGCATATGGTTCGATTCTACTCATAAGGTGATGAGCAAGTCTACGTCGAAAGAGAGATAAGGCGCAGTGATCAGGCAATAGTCTACAACACTCTCTCATTGAGGAGAAATATATGTACTGCAACCCTCTCTGTCGCTCTCTGAACGACTGTTTATAATACACAAATGGTGTATTCTGCTTAGAGTTTTAAAGATTGTTCCGAAAGAGTTAATGTTGTCATCTTGCGACATTCTGGGCAAACTACAGTTACTACATATACAGTTGGTATTAACAATGCTGTCAAAAGGGTCTGAATTATCTTCAGAAGAATCAAAATGGATGTCCCATCTACCCACTTTTGCGTTCACATCGCCACATATGACCACTGTTGCCTCTGGTGAGATCTCTTGGAGTTTCAAGATTGCGTCTTCTACCAAGTGTATATTACACGATGTGTTTTTACCCTGATAGTAGGATGAATCAGAAGGTGGTATGTAAGCACACATAACAATTATTGGAGTATCATATTCTACCCGAAATACTACTATGTTGTCTAGATTAAACGTAAGGTCAGACACGTACATGGTAAATTTTTCCCACATCAGCGTCACAACTCCGCCTGATCTTCTACCCCTCGTCGAAAGTGTTATACCTGGGGATTGGTACACTATATACTGTTCAAAATGTTTACCTAAATCAAAATCTACCGTTGTAAATGTTTCAGTCAGACAGCAGATGTCAAAGTGGGACAGGTACAATGTGAAATCGGATTCACTTAACCTGGCAGCCAACCCGCCAATGTTCCAGCACACCATCAGGAACCTGCTCAGTACGGAACGAAGAGGGCTGCTTTAGTGCCTAGAACCTGGCTAGTCATTTGACTGCGAGACTTCATAGCAAGAACTAATTGTTGGTGGGCGTTGGCTCGACCATTAGGTTTGCCGAGACTTTTTGTTCACTCTGTGTGTAGCGTTCGTGTTGTGTCGGAGCCTGGCGTGCCACAAGGACAGGTTAGCACTCCCTATCAACACCACAGAAGGATCATCATCAGCTACACTCCGGAAGTCGTCATCTCCAGAGTTCGAAGTTTGCTCCTCTTCTTGTGGTTTCTGGCCAAGGGCAGAAAGGTTGGTACCGACTTCTTTGTTCTGACTACAGCACATGTTTGTTGAGGTCATCAAGCTGCCCAACTGTAGCCATTGTAGGATGGTACTTTATGTCGTACACTTCGCTTTGTGGGTTTGCAATGGGTCGACCACGTGGTGGGGCTGACTTGCATCTGCAATGTGCAGGGACTCTGTGGTCGTCGTCTTCTGTCTTGGAGGATTTCTGGCAAGAGCAGCGAAACCAGCAGGGGCGCTGCAAGAGGTTGGCACCATACAGTGTAAATTCCGAGACAGCTGTTCCAACCCACTGGACTGTCTGGAGTATCTTGCGGTGTTCCGGTGAATCTCTGTATGTGGCCCTCGGTAAAACTCAGCCCGTCTTGGGGAACAGTCAAGGCAGGGCTCCCAGTGGGTTGCATTGCTTCTGATGATGGTCCCTATTTCTGCAGCCTATGTTCTTGACCCTTCCACTGAGTGGTAGGTATAAGCAGCTCTGCTACCGCCGCCTGGACATGGGACTCGGAAGGAAGGGTCGCTCGGGAGGGAATGTCCCAATGCCCTTGTGGCTGCATGCAAGGAAAGATATCACTGTGCTGGCAAATATCCTGGCTTGCGCTTGCCCAATAGCAAGCATTTGTTCTCTTAATCGTAAGGTTCTTCTGCCTTGAATCGGATGCCGTCCTCGATGTCTCTCGGAAGAAGATCTTGTTCTTTCAGACGTATGCTTGGTGACCCTGTTGTTGAAGATCCTTGTGCCTGCTTAGATGTCAGCTCGCCAGACACCCTGACACCCATTTTTCTCAGGGGGTCTCTGTTGAGTTTCAGGATAGTCATTTTATCCAGAAAAGGGGCAACCTCCACAAGCACAGAACATGGTTCCCGAGATTTTCCTCTTCCTGTCAGTGAGCCTAACCTTTGCACCTTGACAATTGCACTTTCTGACCAGGTCACACTGGGAACGTTTTCACATAGCAAATGATGGACGGTCTGTAGGCATTGCCAATAAGTCTCACGTCCCTCTTCTTGGATTCCAAACAATCTGAGTCCATTGCGCCGTGTCCCAGACTCAAGATTGTCAACCTCAAACTCCATGTTGTGTGTCCTTGTATGCAGTTCCGTGTAAACATTGTTCAGGTGAGTTTTCAGATGTTCTGTTTAGTGCTGTAGGGCTTCGTTTGCATCCTTCAACGCCTGGTAGTTGCGCCGATGAAATTCGTCCATCTTGAGTAGGCGTTCCGTCATTATTGCCATGTCTCTTTGTGTTTTGTTCATTCGTGTCATTGTCATGTCCACGATCTCCTTATAATAATAATAATAATAATAATAATAATAATAATAATAATAATAATAATAATTTATAGTATTTATAATGCGCCTTATCCAGTGGTTCTAAGCGCATGTGACAACATATAATACAAAAAAGACAGTAGCATACACATTTGCATACACATGCTCTGTACATACATATAGTCAACCATACGACTTTCCACTAGCGTATGGCGTTCTTGGCACGCGGGGGTTGAGGCCTGGTGAGTGTCACCAGAGCTTGTTTCTCTTGTAGAGGGTCAGGCCTGGGGTTAGTTTCTACGTCGCTTCCCAGTACGATGAGCCTGGAGATGTCATGTACGTTCTAAGCTGCGGTGTGTGGTGCCAGCACAGATGAAAGAAACAGAAGTAAAGAAAATGTGGTCAGCAGTAGCATGTGCACGGCTCAGGAACAAGGCCAGCGAATTCCCGAGTAGCGCGAGCACGGTGATTCAGGTTCATGAGCACTGGGCAGCCGTCATCACCTGGAGCACGAGCCGGGTCGTGATAACGACTTCGATTTGCACGTCGCGCACGAGCCACATGAAGGCCAACACGTAGTCTGTACAATTCAACATCGATACCCATGCTGGCTGAGTTGTAGTCAGTTTTTGTTCAACCTGTTTCAGTAGCACCAAATTAAATAAACAACAACAACAACAACGGAAAAGTAAACCACAAGGGAAAAGTAAGTTCCCTACAGCAGATCAAAAATTTTCTGTCAGGCAAGATCATGGTGGCATGTTTCCTGACAATGTTTGCAGATACAGAGAGCAACACAACACATCACATTTTCCAACCCATCATTTAGACTCAAATGGGATAAGTTAAAGTTCACAAAGGTCTAAGGAAGTCCTTAGCAATGAAACGGAATGTTTGTTCCTAGGTAACATGATTCGTTTCTAGTCAGGACTTCAATTCGTGGGACACCAAAAATGTGTCTGTAACGCGACTGTGGCTCGAACGTGCCACCGGTGCCACCGGTTCAGAAGTTCAGAAAAACCACAAACCGTGAACAAAATAAAATATTCAAATCGCAAATCGATAAAGTCTCTTGCAGAAATTCACGTAATGTACGTCTTTGTCTGTTCTGCTTTGTATCCACACGGTTTCCGTTAAATACGTCGGGATAGTTTTATATGTGCCATACTACGGGGCTCGATTCAAACGCGACTGTACTCGGCTGCTCTGTCGCAAGGAGAGAGAGAGAGAGAGAGAGAGAGAGAGAGAGAGAGAGAGAGAGAGAGAGAGAGAGAGAGAGAGCAGACTGATAGACAGACAGACAGGGAGACAGACAGACGGGGAGACAGACAGACGGGGAGACAGAGAGGCATGCAGGTAGACAGTAAGGCATGCAGGTAGACAGAGGGGCATGCAGGTAGACAGAGGGGCATGCAGGTAGACAGAGGGGCATGCAGGTTGACAGATTGATTGATTAATTGACTGACTGACTGATTGATTGATTAATTGACTGACTGACTGACCGACCGACCGACCGACCGACCGACAACCCGACCGACCGACCGACCGACCGACCGACCGACCGACCGACTGACTGATTGATTGATTTTTTATTTCTCAAGGATGAAATTTTAGGCATTTCTGTCTATCTTACAAATTGTCCTTGCTCATAAAGAAATGAAAACATGGATAGATAAGAAAAAAATACACAGTAGCTAATCTATATACAACAGTTGGTAAGATGAAGAATATGATTAACAATGACAAATATTTTAGTAGATGCCTTTGACAACTGTCAGCTCAGTGAGTCTTCAAGTTCAGGCAAATTCGTGTCATATGTACAGGCGACAACAGTGAGATAATCTGAATAGATGATCACGTATGGATGCTTTAAAAGACTTCATGGATCTATTGTTCCTTAGGTGCAATGGGAGTCTATTCCATATCATAACACCTCAATATGTAATACTGCCTTTAAAAATGTCTACTCTAGGTTGTGGTAGAATGAAAGTGTTGCAAGATAGTGAATAGCTTGTTTGGGGACGAATGAAGAGATCAGTAAGATACTTCGGTGCTCGTGAATGAGCAATTTTGTGCATAAGGATGCATTTATTGAGGACGAGGCGTTTTTGGAATGGTAGTAAGCCAAGATTTCTGATCTTTTCATCCGTAGACAATGTTGAGTCGGAAATAATAAGCTTGACAGCTCGTCTGTACAGTGATTTAATCTTGTTCAAGTGCACTGCTATGGAGCCATCCCATGCAACAGATGCGAAAGTAATATGGGAATTTAAGTGTGCATGAAAAAAACATTGCGCATGCATCGCTGTTGACAAAATGCCTCAGTTTAGAGAGCAGGAAAATGTTCTTAGCAATAGTTTTGCATAAGAAATTGACATGTTGTTCCCAAGTTAGTTGTTCATCAACAATTATGCCTAGCACTCTGTGTTCTGAGACTTGCTCAATGATTTCATTTTCTAGCATAAGGTTGATGGTTAAGGGCTGTTGATGTTTTTATCTTGTAGTTAGGATCATGCACTTGGTTTTTGAGGGGTTCCTAACCATTCTATTTTATGAACACCAGTTTTGTAAATCATCAGGGGTAACGTTCAGGGCGCATTGGATGGAATTTATGCTTCTGTCGCTTACGCTGATAATGGTGTCATCTGCAAACATAGTGCATTTCATACTTTCATTTGATATACTCAATGGTAGATCATTGATATACAAGCTAAACACCAATGGACCTAAAATTGAGCCTTGTGGAACCCCTGACTTTACGATTCGTCTTGAGGAATACAACCCGTTGACATAGACACGTTGGCTTCAATGTGTCAAGTATGATCTGAAAAAGGAGACTAATGTTGGATTTTTCAAGTACATCGATTGTTTATCAAGGAGAATTTCTTAGTCAACTGGGTCAAATGCCTTTTTTAGGTCCAAGAAAATGGTACCAGACAGTTTGCGGTTGTTTATGGCTGATAGCCCGTCGTTCACCAGGAAGGATAAAGCAGTTTGGCAGGAGTGATGGAACAAAATCCGGATTGCAATTGATATAAAAAGTCAAATTGGTCAAGATACGAGAAAAGACGTTTGTGAACGTGTGTTTCTAGTGGTTTGGATATAGGGGGCAAAATTGAGGTGGGACGGTAATCATCGGGTACTGAAGCTGTCTTAGATTTAGGCAGTGGAATAAAACAGAGGGGCGTGCAGGTAGACAGTGAGATAGAGAGAGGGGCATGCAAGTAGACAGAGACAGAGAGGATAGACAGGACAGAACAGAGAGGATAGACAGGACAGAACAGAGAGGATAGACAGGACAGAACAGAGAGGATAGACAGGACAGAACAGAGAGGACAGACAGGACAGAACAGAGAGAATAGACAGGACAGAACAGAGAGTACAGACAGGACAGAACAAAAGGGATAGAACAGAGAGGACAGACAGGACAGAACAGACGGAGAGGACAGACAGGTAGACAGAGAGGCATGCAGGTAGACTGAGAGGCATGCAGGTAGACAGAGAGGCATGCAGGTAGACTGAGAGGCATGCAGGTAGACAAACTGTACAGGACGAAAAACTTACAGAGAAGCAAGACAACTAACAGTCAGTAGAGGAAGAGTCTCCGTCTTCAAGTGTTTCGGCCCTGCCTTCCTGACACTCTCAGGGTATGGGCCATGAGATGTGAAAAATGACCAATTACTCTATGTGATGATGCCCGTCCTCTGCCTAGCAACGCGCAGGCTGGGGATGTTAAACAAAGGAAGTCGAATCACCTGAACTCGTGAACTGTAAAAGCATATGCCACAGACTGTCCCCGGGTGCCCTCTGATGGGTCCTGCTCCCCAGTGTAATTCATCAACAAAATCCAACAGGATGCTGTCTCTGCTAATTCTGCCATCGCCCTTAGGACCTTTGTTCTTTGTCTCTTAGGGAGACCAAGTTGCCTGCAGACACTATGAGCCAAGTATCTGGTAAATCCTGTGAATCCAATGTCTGCAGGAGGAACTGTAGCTCTGAATCACCGTGAACGCAAGTGCTTGGCAAGTTGTTCGTACTTGGCCAGTTTCACCTGGTGCCCCTCTTCCAAGCTGCTCCTCAGTAAAAGTGTCAGCTCCAGGAAGATCAAGAACAAAGCCCCCAGGAAACACAGGACTGTCTGGTTGCTGGCTTGTTTCCTTGATCTCTAATGGGTACTGGTGACTGATTACTCTCAGGTCCATAGCCATATTCCAGTCCCAGGCGACTTCCAGAATGCTGGGGAATCCGTTTCTTTCCTGAGTCGCCGCCGACTTCTTCCTGTCCTCGCCCATTTTTGGCAGGCGTTTGACTGCTGGCATGGTCTTGTTGGCCGTCTCAATGGCTGCATCGTCTGTCTCCTCTGGGAGATGGAGTAATCTGTGAGGCGGCAACTGCAGTTGGCAGGATATGGTTTAACAGAGAGGGCAGTTGAGGTCTTCAACCTTCCCCAATTTGGTAGCTTTGAGTTTAATCACTAGCACGTCTTATGTCGCACTGATGATAAAGGCTAGCTGCAGGTGTGTAAAATGCCAAGTGTCATTCCAAAACAGCGTGCGCCACATAACAGATTCCCAAGTAGTCCACCGCCCCTGCTCGGTTTGTTGCATAGCTCTAGCTCTTGCAATTCCTCTGATGTTTTCTTATGCATGACTCTCCTAAATGATCAACTCGTGTTTTGCTTTGTCATCAGTCTGGGACCACATCGGAGTATTTTTTTACCGAATCCCTGTCCTCTTCAACTGATTTGAATGTGGCCAATTACCTCCTTGGTTTTCAAGTACTCAGTGGACACCTCGTCGGGCTCTTGGATTTTGCATTTCCATCCTCTAATGAGAGTTGGAACAGTTTACTGGACAAGTGGGTTATCACAGGTCTGAAGCATCATCAGGAATATGGCTTATCCAACCCTAAACTCTTCTACAATGAACTTCAGTGACAAGGAAAGCTTTGCTGCTCCCTCACAAAGGCCAACGTTGGAGAAACCCAGAGGTACTTTCAGCCATCTCTTCAGAACTTGATGATTGTGGATTCCATTTTTTTCTATGGTGCTACTGTATAGGTCGTACTCCAACAAAGGCCACACGAGTTTTGGTAGCAGGCGATGTTGGAAGATACACACTTTGTACTTCCTCTGCAGGCAGCATCCCTCAGTCTTTGCAAGTTCAGTTGTGGTGACTTCCATTTGGTTTCCTTTGCTCTCCCTGTCTCCCTGTTAAGGCTCTTTACTGGTTCTTGGGAGACTGTCGGTATAACCTCGTTGGCTATGAATCTGACGTATGGGTTGACTTTCCCTTTCTTGAGCGAGAGACTTCTGAGCTTTTGAAGCTTGAAATCAT
>JAWQFJ010000027.1:25560-46306 GCA_034096865.1 Theodoxus fluviatilis
GAGAGAGAGAGACAAAAATATCTGGTGCGGTGAGCCGTTGTAGTGAAGAAAGGCTGAGGCCTATCGACTCCTACAGCTAACCTTCTCACGGACTTTGGTAACACAGTTCGCGTTGTCTGATGCAGGTGTGCTCAAGTGCTACAGTGAGTACCACCCCGCATGTTATTTGCATTCTGTTGGAAGATGATAGCAAAAATACAGGCTCGGTCGAACCACATTCAAAATGGCGATGTTGCGCAGCTTAATGGAAACGTTAGCGAGGAATTGCCTTTGAAAATGGATGGACAGACTTTTGAGCGTTAGAGCTTTGAACTTCGGGCTGTGTATCAAGAGCTGAGAGAGTTTCAGAGGTCCTGTTGTTTGAGTGTATGATTCTACGTTCCGTTGTGGGGAAAATAAAGTTGCTGCGTTCTCCTCTACTACGCAAACTTGTCGTTTCTGCGATCAACTGTAGAGCGACAGACGAGCACCAAGAGATTCTAAAGAACCCGTGTTATAGCCTAAAGTGCTAGCAACAACATACCTGCACACCAATATGTCGATAGATTGTGGCCGGCTGTATAACACGTAACAATTTTGCATGAATAAAGTCTACTACTGTGTCATCCTTACCTGCCATTACTCTCTCAAACAGAGCGCTTGGGGCAAATAAAGCCCGTTCCAGTTCCAACATGGTGTTTTTGAGGGTTATTTTACGCATTGACCGATAGTGCGGGATTGAAGACTCCATTTTGAAAATCGTGTAAATCACCTCGTATTCGAGCTTTTCTATGCTTCACAATGCTGAGTGAAGCACGCTCCAAAATTGCCGTTTAGGAGTGAAGCGCGTCGAGCGTTTTGCAGCACTTCAACTCCTGAACTAGCCAATTGTTCCACCCAGCACTAATTTACTTGGGCTTTCTCCCGCAACCTCCATCTGCGAAAACCGCATCCTACACTGCCACCTGAGCCTCCCACGCCCCCTGACTCGTGAACTAGGACAATGAAGCTGAAACTCCGTGCCGAGTCAAACTCTGTGGTAGAGGGGCGCAGGACAACTGACTTTGCACATGCTGGAGGAATGCATGTGAGGGGAAGCAGACTCCCTGACCAGAGCAATCCTCAGTCATGCCAGCTAGCATTCCCACACACTCACTCCAAGAGCATGCTGGAGCACTTTCTTTGGTATTCACTGACTTTCCGGATGTAGTAGAACCGATTCTACCTAGTGTGATTGTATTGTGATATGATCTTAGCGTTCCCGGTTTTTTAACAGTGACAGGCCTCACCTGACGGTCTTGTTACTCAGGGGAGGTAACCCAAACAGCCTGTTCCAGTAGGTCCCTACCACAACTCCTTTTCCTCCTGTGGGTTGGGAGCTAAAATAATGGACCCACCGTGTCTTTTTACATACTTTGTAAGAGGCGAATAATTAGGGATATTGACTTTAATTGCGCCTGGAACTTTTCTAGTGATTTCGGGCGTGGTGGCCTTACATAGCCTACAAAGGATGATCGGCCGTAATCCTCTCTCCACAACTTGTATTAGCCAGACTAGGTAAAGACGAGAAACAAAACCTTTGACAGGAAAGCTTTCACCATGTGGGGAAATCCACCTACAAACTCACTCCAGGGCACTAGATGCTACTGTGAATGCAAAGTATTTACGCACCCGTCTCTTTCACGTAAATCTTGTGCCATGCAGCACCAATTGAGCAGAATAAAATTAGTTCACAAGGCAAATAACTGCATTTAAAAGGACTGCAGCTACATTTAAAGGGACAGTTGAACTGAAACTAAGACTAATATTGTTTTAGTTGCTGCACAGGTTTCAACCGTGGGTTTGCTCATGCAAGGGGAGAGGGACGTTACGTGAGGAAACTGCCACCCCCCCGCAGGATTCCATTGGCTCGACACAAGCCAGCAAGCTCGCTTATCTCATTCCAGAGAGCATGCATGAACACCTACCACCATAAGTGCTCGTTGGTTTGCTGGAATGGCGTTCCGCGCATGTAGCATTCATTTCTCAAGCAAGTATCAGTTGGGTAGTCAGTCTGCCGGCTATCCCACGGCTCCTGCCTTTATAGACGCGACTGACCTCGGTGGTCCAAAGGAGGTAACCCGAACAATCTGTTAGTTTCAGTTCCTACAATATACTAGAACGTAATCAAATAAAACCTTAACTAATCCGCATGAGCCCTGACACAAAGATTTACTAACGTTGTGGTCTTATATAGCCCACAAGGATGATAGGCCCATAAACTCCATCCATTCATCCATCCATGACACTAAAAACTTGGACTTGAGTGGGATAGATATGTAGTTAAAGAATTCAAGTGTTTGCTGTGGGGATTACTACCTCCACCTCCACCTTAGTCTGGATCTCTACTGGAGTGTGGATGACGTTTCCTGCATTTGTTCTTTTCACGGATTTTGTCTTTTTCCTTCTATGTAGCAGCACCACAGGAGCACAGCTCAACAGACTTTGTATTTGTGAGCTTCTTCAGAGATGAAATTCAACACAGAGCAGGCTTGTGCTCCTAGTGAAGAGCAGCCTGATAAGGTGCCTCATCCATTTTCTTTTTTTCCTGTTGATCATTCCGAGTACTGTGTACAGAGGCAATTGAATTGCTCACCACTTTGGAACAGTTGTATTTAGCAAGTTTCTCTTCCTCCCCCCCCCCCCCCCCCCCCCCCCCTTAACACCAAAAACAAGCAAATAAAACCCAATAACACACAAAAGACCCACTTCCTACATGTCCAGTTTCCTCGGAATGATTCTGCAGTGACAAGTGCATTGGCCTTACATAGCCTACAAAGGCTGATAGACCGTAAAAGCTTTATCAGTTTATTGGTTGTCATTCATGAAACTCCTAGCTGTATATGTTGATTGAAGGGCTGCCTTGGTAAGTTTGCAACCAGGCCACAAATAGCCTACAAAGGCTGATATACCGTAAAAGCTTCATTAATTCATTGTTTCATTCATTCATGTTAGTCCTAGCTGTCTATGTTGATTGAAGGGCTGCCTTGGTAAGTTTGCAACCAGGAATGACCGCTTTACGCTTCAGTGGCAATGAAGGGAAGTAGACTACAAATACAGGATTAAAGATCAGGGCCCGTATTCACAACGCCGATTTATCTTTTTAACACTCGATTTATCCCCTAACCCCGCGTTATCTTGATCGGTTAGATAAGGTACGCTCGACAGAGGATCCTACGTTGCGCTTTGCTATATATACTGGTTTCCAGCCAAGGGAGAGCGGAACAGGCAGTTGGAATCGTCTGAGTTTAGAGATAAATCGGGGTTAAAATAAATCGAAGATAAATCGCCGTTGTGAATACGGGCCCTGGGCCCGTATTCACAACGGCGATTTATCTTTTTAACACTCGATTTATCCCCTAAGCCCGGGTTATCTTGATCGGTTAGATAAGGTACGCTCGTCAGAGGATCCTAGGTTGCGCTTTGCTATATATACTGGCTTCCAGCCAAGGGAGAGCGGAACAGGCAGTTGGAATCGTCTGAGTTTAGAGATAAATCGAGGTTAAAATAAATCGCCGATAAATCGCCGTTGTGAATACGGGCCCTGATAAGAATAAAGGTGGAATAAAAATGGAAAGGCTGAGTGGATGTGTTGTACGACTAAGCTGTTGTTTGCTGAAGTACCATAAGAAGTTTCGATGTATATTTTTCATTTCTGTGATATTTGCATACCATGTCATCTTTCGAAATATGTGACCTGTTTTCACAACTGTCTTACTCGCGTGCAGCAAAAACGCACTAGAGGCTGCCAAAGGTGATGAGGGTTGATTTTGTGCATTTTGACATTCTGGCAAAACTGAATCCTACATGCACTTAATTTTCGTTATTGGTTTGTTGGAAAGTTTCTTCTTAAACACAAAAAATTGCACAGTATATCACCTACCCATTCTAAAATACATGTATTTTACATTCTCTTCCTCCGTTTTGCATTTTTAGTCGAATAATAACAATCATTTGTTGTAAAGATCAGATTTCTTTTCATTATGTATGATTCTATGTTCAGAAACAGATTTTCTCTTCCAACCTACCATGCCACATTTCGAGCTGATACATGCATTATAAAGGCTCGTTGCTAGGGAAACATTGGATAAAGTTGTAAAATCCTTGACCCTTGATTTCTCAAAATAGCCGTCAGCACACCACTTTCTTTGAGTGAGCTCAGGTTTTTTAGTAGAAGTCTGATTTTTATATGAAAGAAATGTTTGCAGAAATTAAAAATACAAAAATAATCAAATTTTTGCGAATTCACTCACTTTGTGAAAACGGATCTCGTATATGTTGAGCAATATCCCCCTGTGGGTTCGGGGTAAGAATTGACCCACTGTCTCCCTACATGATTCGTAAGAGGCGAATAATTAGGGACACCATGACTGGATGTGCGTTTATACTGTGCTAGTGATTGTCGTGCTTACTGGCCTTACGTAGCCTACAGGGCTGATAGGCCCTTAAACTCCATCCATCCATCCATGTTGAGCAATAACTGTAAAGCACACACTTCTATTGTGGTTTTTTTTTCTTCATGTCATTTGTAAAAATGGAGACAAGAAAAACCTGTCAAGCCGTCATATTTTTCAGGACTGCAGAATCGTCCATGTTCGTAGTCAGGTGCATGTGACTTGTCGATCATGTTGTTCTTGCAGTGCTGTTGTTTTGATTGTGTGTGAGACCTGATGCCCTGTCCTAGCAGGAAACGGGTGACCAACCCTGTTACAAAGGACGCGTTTGCTAGGCCCCAAATCTCGAGATTCTCCCTGATTGGCTAGTCGAGAGCGAGTGAGACGCTCCTACAGCTAGAAAAACGGCCAATCATCAACTGGCAAGGCAGAAGAACATGGCTGTGTCCTGGCGCAAGAGTCGGTGAAGTTCCCATTAGAGGAAATAACTGACGATGCAGATATCCTATCAGTTTTTCACTTCATGGAGCACACCAGTTTCATATCAAATAGCACGGGAACTTTTTCAACAACAAAGCAGCCCAGGTTTAACTGTAGACAATTTTGTCAAAATGTTAGGCCTCGATTCATTTTGATCAATTCAAGAGACATAATTCATAGAGCGTACGTATACGGTGTTGCGTGTTTGCAACAGATAAAAAAGTTGGCTGTGTAGATCCAGATTTAACCTATACACCTACTCAACAAAATATGCAAATGAATACTCTAACAGCAAGTACTTCCGTGTAGGTACACTTTCAATTCTCGAACCCTGAGATGCACATTATAAGCGCAACTCCACAGGGGGAGCATCTACTCGCACAGTCTCCGCCATTTTGGCTCATCCGGGTATCTGCAGCGGGAAGCATCGAGGGAGCTTTGGACCTCCCTCGGTCTCCCGCCTTGACGGCGAGTGTGTCCTTATGAGCGAGGAACGTAGGAAACGCCTAGCCCTCGCAATTCTCTCTGCATCCAACCTCGTCTGGCACTGTCCAGCAACCCCACCCTCCAAGCAGGCAGTGCTCTCCTGAATCTGCATTTCTGGCCAATTCCGCTAGTGAGCCATGGGAATGATTCTGTCTCCAACAAACACGAGTAATTTAGCCAGTCTGCTTACGAACCCTCCGCACATCCTCCCCCTGTGGGTTGGGGGTCAGAATAGACCCACCATGTCTCCCTACGTGATTTGTAAGAGGCGAATATAAGGGGACATGGGGACTAAAGTTGCTCTTACTTGGAATTATTCTGGTGATGTTCTTGATGAAATGGCCTTAGACTGTCTAGAAAGGGTGATGAGCCGTATAACTCCATCCTCCCTCCTTCGCACATCCCTTGCCCAGCAGAGGCCAACAAATGCGAATTTAATCGGAGCACACGTGTGTGTGTGTGTGCGTTCGCGAGCGCGCGCGCACACACACACACACACACACACACACACACACACACACACACACACACACACACACACACACACACGAAAACGTAAGTCATTCTTGGCAGACAGAAAAAAACGTTATCACAAATAATTGCATTCATCAGGTGAAATGCTGGAATTATTTGTAATGGCAAAAGGTGTTCTTAATGATTGATGATTGTAATTATGAAGATTGTGCTGAATACCTTGGTTTTGATCATTTTTTTCCCTATTGGAATTGAATGAGGATCGATGTTCTTCTTGAAATTAAATTCTAATGTATGGCGATGATTTTCACGATTATGATATATATAATGATCTTGATGGTTTTGATGATTTAGCGTAAATGATTGTTATACTTATGCTAAGAAGACTCCAATCATGGAATTAATGATTATTCTGGTATTGTTGATTTTAATGCTTGAGACTTTAATGATGCTGATGCTTTTGCTGATAATGATATGAATTGTGCTTTTCATTTTCTTTATTTACTTACCCATATAAGAATAAAGCAGAATGCATGTTTTGCGTATGTGTATGTTGAAATTGATCATGTTTCTGCAGGAGCCCATACGAAAGATTCCTGTTAAAGAGAGAAAACCCAAAGTTGTCTGTACTCACAGAGGCAGCACCTTCATTTGCATTTACTCACGGTTCTAGTAATGTTCGTGCTTATTGGCCTTACATAGTCTACAAAGGCTGACAGGCCGTAAACCTCCATCATCCAATCCATCCATCCATGCATCCATCACAGAGGCACCAGACTTCTTTTTATTGGAATGCACTGTTATCACTGTCGATCTGAATAAATTCGAGAAATGGTAATAAAAACGTTTCACCGTCCTTCTGTGTTGACTTGCGTCCATTCAGCACACGTACTCAGAGCAGAAACTGGGGGTGCGCTCAGGCTTTCTCTCCCAAGGCACTGCGAAGCTGCAGCATAATTGACACTCGGCCTTTATTGACTCGATTTCAGAGCCTAACGGACATCGTTAGTGAACTGTCGCACTGTGCAGGCCTTAAAAGAGCGACTTGAGCGCGCTCCAGGTTATGTGTAGTAATTACGATCTTTGGTTTACCAAGTTTTTGCTCTTGGCGTGTGAGGTGAATGCAAGGTTGAATCTGAATGATCAGACCTCGTCCCGTTTACTCCCAGTGTTGTTGGCTGTTTGGGGCCGCCCCTGGCTGAGCTACTGGAGCAGGCCCCTGGCTGAGCTATTGGAGCAGGCCCCTGGCTGAGCTATTGGAGCAGGCCCCGAAAGCTCAGAAGCCAGGGGTTCAAGCTGATGAGGGGAGCAAGCGTCATCTTTTGCTTTTTGTTACTATTGTCACCATAACTCGATGAAGATGCGAACAAACTGAATATCTTTACTGGAAGAATTCAACTGCTGTCCACTGCAAACAGGTGAACCTGGTAAGCTCTGCATCCATAGGAATGGGAAGCACTGGATTGACTGTGGATCTAGGCTCCATATACTAACTGGTTTTAATGAAGGAAATGTCACAGAAACGAACAGTGCTTATGAAACAACTGGTAGAAAAACATGCAAGAGCCCTACACACAGCAAGGAAAAGAGGGAGCAGACAGCCAACATTAGTAGCTGAGAATCTACCAGTGGATGCACATGGTACTTTCATGTTTGGACTGACACATTCCAACCCAGTTTTTAAAAAAAGCGCACACACGAAACCATACGTACACACACGCCACATACATACCACACACACGCAACTCTCGTACATACACCCACCCACCACATACATAACACATGCACACATACACACACCTCATATGCACACACTTCATACTTCACACCACATACATACTACAGACACACACACCCAACACATACCACAAACACACCGCACACCCACCCACCACGCAAACAAAACGCACAATCTGGGTCTAGAATAGTGACACAGATAGTTAATTCGTTTCCATCAAAAGTCCCTGGGGGTTCGGGGTACGAATTGACCCACCGCGTCTCCCTACGTGATTCGTAAGAGACGAATAACTAGTGACACCGTGACATGAATTGCGTTTACTCTAAACTGCTCTAAATATTTTCGTGCTTAAAGGCCTTACATAGCCTACAAAGTCTGATAGGCCGTAAAACACCAACCAAACAACTAACCAACCAACCAAACTATTCCAAAGGTTTTCGTGCTTAATTACCTTGCACAGCCTACAAAGGCTGATAGGCCGTAAAATACCAACCAACCAAACGATCTCTATCCACATTTCCTGTGAGATGGGGGTAAGTACATTCTGTGAACTCGAGTCAGTGTTGACTCTGGCACAGTTCAATGAATGCGTAATAGACTTGACCCCTCGCATTACAGCATTGCGCCAAAAATAGTTAGCTCCGATACTATTTTTCTTTCCACTTTTTACAGAAATCATTCAGACATCAAAACGTCTTTCCATTTTAACACGCACATTATATTTTATCGAATAAACGTTTGTTTATTGCCTCAACAAGAGTAAGTTATGTGGTTTGTGAGAAATAGTCTTATAAACTACTTTAATGGCTTATGTCAGGGAGCAGATCGGCTATCCCACAAGCCTCTCGTGTGACCTCCTCATGGATATTTCGGACGAAAACCTTCCATCATGTGATGTCAAATGTGCTAGAAATACCTACGCCGGCAGGCGAAGTCTCTAGTGAACTAGAATGAGGTAAGTATGGACCCATCCTGTCTTCCTAAGTGTTTTGTAAGAGGCAAATGACTAGGGATATCGTAACTTGACTCTCTGATCTTTAGTTATCAATGGACGTGACGTATGTTGATCTTTCTAGAGCAGTCTTTCCCTGATTATATCCTTCCAATCAACTGAAAATATCAGAAATATCATATAGAAATGACATGATTACGTATTCATCGTGCATAAATTATGAACATGTTCATTCAAAATGGCCGCTGAGACAGTATATAGACCATTTTTGAAGCGCTTGATACATTTCGTCATTGCTGAATATCTATTTACTCATAAATCTACTGACATAAACTATATCCTGAACATGGCGCTTATTTAGATATTGCTTCAGAGTATTATCATAATAAAAAGTCGTGTGCAGATTTTGAGGTTTAAATAAAAATCTAATTATGTAATCAGGTTAGGGGCCACCTCAGTTTAACATACACATTTTAAAAAGTAAATCTCAAACCATGTCCAGACTCTTCATCAAGGTTGCACATAAAACAAAATCTGAGGATACATTGAATATTGACTCAATCATCTTGTCTCAAAGATAACCTCTGTTCCTGAAAAATACTTTCACCACTAGAGAGCACTTGGAGCGATAGCCTCCGCCAAGGTAGCCGCAACTTCTCTTCCATGAGGTAATCTACCCCTGTGGATTCGGGGTAAGAATTGACCCACCGTGTCTCCCTACGCAATTCGCAAGAGGCGAATAACTAGGGACACCGTGACTTGGTTCGCGTTTGCTCCAAACTGTTCAAGTGATTTTCGTACTTAATGGCCTTAAATAGCCTACAAAGGCTGATAGGCAGTAAAACACCATCACTCCAATCCAATCCCCTGTGGGTTCGAGTAAGAATTGACCCACCGTGTCTCCCTACGTGATTTGTAAGAGGCAAATAACTAGGGACACTGTGACTTGGTTTTCGTTTGCTCTACACTGTTCTAGTGATTTTCGTGCCTTACATAGCCCACATAGGCTGATAGGCCATAAAACAGCATCCATCCATCCATCTGAGGTAATCTTCTAATTACACATTTTTATACAGCGGATGTACGTTGTAGTCTTGAATGGCCTTCCAGGTTGAGCCCTTGGGTTCCATCCATTCATCCAGTCTTTCTTCCTAGGGACTAGGGACATGGCGATGTGAATTTTCCTTTGCGGATCTTATGAATTTACATCACTGTGGAGTTTTTACATAGTCCACGCGGGCTGATGGGTAGTGGAACTCAAACTCATCTCCTTGTTTTCATTTAATTACTACGTGCATCGCCCTAGATTCCACTACCCTGAGGCATGTTTATGCACGGCTTACAATTGAGTGTATGTATCAACACTGTGGCCCTATATAGCCTACAAGGCTGATAGGCCCTTAAACCCCATCCATCCATCCTTCTTCCATGACCTGTACAATTCAGGCAGCATGTTCTTCTAGCCGGGCCAAACGCTGCACAGTTCATTTCATTTTAGCGCCTGCCAGCCGTAGCTGAGTGGAATGCAATACGCCGGCGTCATCAATAGTTTGGCGTTATAAGCTTCGTGATGGGCGATATAAAAATAGTTTTGCTTCCCAATCCAACACGAGATAACAGGTAACCTCCAAAATGTTATCCAATGGAGTGTTTCTAAGGTGAAACACTTACCTTGCACCAAAGTTCATCAGAATCCGCCGAACAATGAACGAACGAAGTAATGGGTGGAAGAATATAACATATTTGGCAGAGGTAAAACTGCACTGAAAAGTTAAGACAGCTTGGTGTATATACATATACTTGCAATGCAATACAAGCTAATGAATACGTTTTAAAAATAGTTTCTCCAGTTTTTGAATATGGAAGTATGATTGTAGATTTTTTAATGGAAAAAAGATTCTGTTTGAATACTCATTACCTACGTTAAAAAACCTACCAAGATTGATAGGCCATACAACTTCAAACGTCCACCATCCATCTCCATGGAAACGTACAGGAGGTAGGGACTCCATTCCTCACAAGTATTGGGCAAAAAGGCAACTTTCATGGTTGTCAGTATTAATCTGGTACAACTGCGCTAGTAGGGCGCAGGCTGGAAAGCAGACAGGAAGCCCCTGTGGGTTGGGGGTGAGAATAGACCCACCAGATCTCCCTAAGCGATTCACAAGAGGCAAATGAATAGGGAAATCGTGACTTGATTGTGGCTTACTCCAAAGTTTTCTAGTGCTTTTCATGCTCAATAGCCTTACATCGAATACAAAGGCTGATAGGCCGCGAATCTCCATGCATCCACTGAAGAGCTATGAAGATTACTCTCCCTAGTCCTCCAGTCACTTCCCCCTGTGGGTTCGGGGTACGAATTGACCCACCGCGTCTCCCTACGCGATTCATAAGAGGCGAATAACTAGGAACACCGTTCGTTAACTCTAAACTGTTACAGTGATTTTCGTGCTTAATGGCCTTAAATAGCCTACAAAGGCTGATAGGCCGTAAAACACTACCCTTCCGTGAATCTCCATTCATCCACTAAAGAGCAATGCAGATTACTCTCCCTTGTCCTCCAGTCTCTTCCAACCCTAGCGATTGTTCGTCACTCCTGGTTGTGCCTACCCACCAAGGCTTTGAGGCTCACAGTGTGTGGAGGGCACACGACACGTTCCCGAGTCAAGACCACACACACTTCCCATATGATGCTCCCCCAGTGGGTTCGGGTTACGAATTTATCCACCGTGTCTCCCTGCACGATTCGTAAGAGGCGAATAACTAGGGACACCGTGACTTGCTTTGCGTTTACTCTTAAACTGTTCTAGTGATTTTCGTGCTTACTGGCCTTATATAGCCATCCATCCATCCATCCATTCTCCTGTGGATTGGGTATTTAGATTTGACCCACCCAGTCTCCTATGTGATATGCAAGAGGCACATAAATAGGGACATCTTGCCTTGATTAGCACTTACTCTAAATTTTTCTAATTTTCTGCTTGATGACCTTACATAACATGCAAAGGCTGATGGACCGTTAAGCGCCATCCATCCATCCATCCATCCATCCATCCATCCATCCATCCATCCATCCATCTATCCATCCATTCCATCCATAACAGATCCATGCAAATTCATTCTACCCATCTATCCATAATGGATCCATCCATCCATGCATCCATCCATCCATTCATCAATCCATCCATCCATCCATCCATCTATCTATCCATCCATCCATCCATCCATCCAACCATCCATCCACCCATCCATCCTTGCATCCAAGCTGAAAACAGGAGCTGTTGTAGCACAATTTGCACAGACAACAATTATCAGCACAGCTGTGGGTAAATATCCTTTTTACGTTCATTTCCACAACTCTATTACGATACGATACTATACTGTCCAATTCTTAATCGTTAGGCCTCCACATGGGGTATACGATGATGACGATTCCCCCTGTGGGGTTCAGGGTAAGAATTGACCCACCGCGTCTCCCTACGAGATTCGTAAGAGGCAAATAACTAGGGACACCGTGACTTTGCGTTCGCTCTAAACCGTTCAAGTGATTTTCGTGCTTAATGGCCTTACATAGCCTACAAAGGTTGATAGGCCGTAAAACACCAACCAACTAACCAACCAACTACGATCATGATAATAGTGATAGTCTTAATTTTTATCCTTTTAAGGAAAAACTTTCGGGGGAATTTCAACCCTGCAGCGATCGGTGACCGATTTTACTCCTGGGTAGGAGAGGCAGTGTGGGTGAAGCACCTTGCCCAAGGATGCAACTCTAGGATCTGTGCAGCTTCGAACGCCGCACCCATTAGCTGCAAGCGACTGCAGGTCAACCGCTCTATCTGCTCGGCTACAGAGCCCCCACAAATGAACGCTAAACAATTTACATCGTTTAATTCGACTCAGTACAGCACGTTACATGCTGACCTTGGATTTACACTACACTGCTCTTCGGCGAGCTGGCAGGGGGGAAGCGCGGCACAGGTCGCCCCAAGAAGCGCTATTAAGACAATATGAAAGAAAACCTTAAGTGGTGCGGCATCCCACCACCCGAGCTGCAGGCAGTGGCGCTTGACAGAGTCCGATGGCGAGCTGCCACCCGAGATGCGCCCAAACAGCTGGAGATAGCCCATCGGGAACAACGCGTGGCCGCGCGCGAGCGTCGCCTCCAAGCTGCGCTGGTCCCAGCGACATCCACAGATTTCCAGTGCCCCCACTGCCCCCGACTCTGCCGGTCCAGACTGGGCCTGAAGAGTCATTTGCGTACCCACTCCAGAGATACGCGTGGAGCTAGTCAGTCATCCTTGACATCAAGGGACTACCGATATATATATATAGCGCTTCAAAGCATTGCGTTACATTGCGTTACATTGCGTCACATTACATTACATAGCATCGCATTACAATTTATTACAGCCCATTGCTGTCACGAAATTCTTTAATCACAGCCTCAGTGAATCTTTTCACTGTTGGAATGCCTTGTATAAATATTTACAAACACTTCTCTGACAGTTTTATCCTGTGATGATGATAAATCTCGAAAAACTATAAAATGGTCTTGTTTTCAGGAGTCAACAAGAAGTATGTATAATGTATGTATAATGTATTTATATTGCGCGCACTTCCAGCCCAAAGGCTGCTCAGTGGCGCATGCACACACTCAAAAAATGTCACGAATTTTCCATAGTTCGAGGATGTCTCTAGTAGGGGTCGACTAGGATCCCCTAGTCAGCAAGACGAGCTTGGCGGAAAAGGCACGTCTTGAGGCTTCCTCTGAAATTCTTCTGCTTTGGCTCCTGACGCAACGCCTCTGGCAGTTGATTCCATAGGACTGGTGCAGCAGAGCGGAAAGCTCGATCCCCCGACGAAGACCTTGTCGGTGGCACCCTGAGGAGATGAGAAGCACCAGACCTCAGATTTCTAGGGGGGCAGTGTCGGGAGAGCAGCTTATGCAGGTACAATGGGGCGGTAGGAATGGTCTGGCAGCACTCGAAGGTTTTAGTGAGGATCTTGAAGGCTATGCGCTGCCTAACAGGAAGCCAGTGAAGTTTGTGGAGCAGTGGTGTCATTCGACAGTCGAGGCAGCGTCCTTGTGTTTCTCATTTTCATAGTATTTTTCACACAGTGGGCGTATAAAATCATCACTATTGGCCTCGAGTTGATATCCTTAACCCCCCACCCCCGCATGCATAGACTAACTCCCAAGTGAAATCGAATATGTGCATCTCTGTGCACTTTTCTCTCAATCTGAAAGAGATACTTTTTCGAACACCTGCTTGTCTGAAAAGATTTGTAAACACAGTTCTCTGTCCTTTGAGACGAACTGGATTTTAAAAAAAACCACATTCGACAGCCGCCGCCTCTCATCAGCTGGAACCCATATCTGTGGAGCTTTCGGGGCCTGCTCCAGTAGCTCGGACATGGGCGGCCCCAAGCAGCAAACGCCACCGGGGGGTATCGGTTTTTGGGTAAGAACTTAAGGCCCCCTAGGGCATTGGCTCTTGTGCCAGATCCACAAGGACGCTGCCTCGGCTGTCTGCTGGAGTTGCCCAATGACCCTTTTGGAGCGTGAGTGCTTGCAACCCAAATGCATGAAAAAGACCAGCATCCATCTTCCATCCTACTGCTCTAACATCCTTATCTTCAGTTCCCTCATAAAGCTTTAGTTTCGTCGTACTTCCTCAAAACCATATTTGCAAAGTGCATCTCTTATTCCGAGTCCAGTAGTCTCTATCGCATGTCATCAGTGTGCGTGTGTGTGTGTGTGTGTGTGTGTGTGCGTGCGTGCGTGCGTGCGTGTGTGCGCGTGCGTGCGTGCGTGCGTGTGTGTGTGTGCGTGCGTGTGTGTGTGTGCGCGTGCGTGCGTGCGTGCGTGCGTGCGTGTGTGTGTGTGTGCGTGTGTGTGTGTGTGTGTGTGTGCGCGCGCTCTTGCGTGTGCGCCTGCAAGCGTTCGTGCATACGTGCGTGAAAGCATGTGTGCGTGTGTGAAGATTGGTTTAAATTAGGAAAGAGACTCCCTACAAATATTCTGTGACTACCTGAAACCCCCACCCACCACCCACCCCCTTCCACACAATCTATGACAACATTAGTCATAATAAATATGTACACCTCCCCTCCCAACATTTCGCCTATTTCATCCCAATCGTGTCGCATGTAGGGATGACTTATTTTATAAGTCGACGTTTAGAAAATGAATCCACGCTAAACGGGCAGCCCATTTCCGAATGAGTCACGATGAATAGGGGAGCATACCATAATATTCCTGCAATTTTGCAAAAAGTGCCACTTCATACGTCTTTTTGCAGTCTCTTCACAGCGAAGAATGGGCCGGGGTCGGTCGAAATATGAAATGAAAAGAAAAAGATGTGGACAGGAACCGACAATGTATTCTTTCTTGAGCCAAGGTGGCCCTGAAAAGGGCCGTTCACAGGCAAGCGTATAATGATGGGGAAAGAGCCTCCCGCCCCGGGATGGAGAGCGAAGTGTCACAAGACGTGGAAGCTCCGTCTCTATGGGAGCGGCGAGGTTCCGTCCAAGCTGGAAAGTGCACGCACTGATGTCTGGTGTCTTGGCGTCGTGGCAAGTGCTCGCAGTGGTGTCTTGTGTCTTGGCGCCGTGACGATTCAGTGCAAGGGACAAGCCCCCCCCCCCCCCCCCCCCACACACACACACACACACATCATAGCACATTCCAACTTCGAGGGAGACACATTAGTGCACAGTTTCCATACAGCAGGACAGAACTGGAAATGGGATGTCAAAAATATGTTACATGATGTGCAGCACAATAAAAAGGGCGAAATTCTGTTTTTCAGATGCAGTAGCATCCTCGCTTTACAGTTAAATCACACTGTGAAGCCAATACAGTAGTCGCCGCTTATTAAAAACACATTGGGACCGAACAATAGTGTTTTTAATAAGAGGCGTTTTTATTAACCGTTTGCGTGTTGAACATGTCCATCAGTAACGATGTAAATCCGGACCGAACAAACTGTTTTTGAAAAACGGTTGTTTTATAAGCTGCGACTACTGTATTAGGAAAAGTATGTCACGTGCGTGCACGCATGCGCGCGCACGCACACACACACACATATGCACACGCACACACACACACACACACACACACACACACACTCTCTCTCTCTCACACACACACACACACACACTTTTACACACACACACACACTCTCTCTCTCTCTCTCTCTCTCTCTCTCTCTCTCTCTCTCTCTCTCTCTAACACACACGCACGCACGCACACACACACGCACGGACGCACGCACATACACAAAAAAAAACACACACACACGGAGTAAATTAGAAACTGCAAGGCCATTCGTTCAGGAGAGCTAACGCCTGCAGGAGAAAGATTTATCTCAAATATACATGTACATACATACATGTATACAATCTGATACGCAACCAGAGATGCTGCAGACCCCCTACCCCCCGTTCTCCTTCATTTGCTGGAGCCCCTTCTCGGTTGGGGGTCAGAATAGACCCACCAAGTCCCCCTATGCGGTTTGTAAGAAGCGAATAACAAGGGGCATCGTGACTTGATTTGTGCTTACAGTAAATTATTCTATCGTCAGTTGTGGTAAGTCTATTCTTACCGCCAACCCACGTGTGTGGCAAACGGCACGTACATGTATATTATAGTATATGTGCAACTGCTTTTCCCCTTTAAAATCCTTCACACAGGTCATGTTCTGTACTTCATCTCTCAAAAGATACGAAGACAACCTCAAGGCGAACATCAAATCGGCAAACCTCCAACCACGGCACCTTGAGGCCACTGCTGCCGTCAGCACCCTCTGGCATGGCACCACCCGAAAAGCTGCAAGAGCTTTTGAAGATGACCACCGTTGTCGTCTTGAAGCTGCTCGAGCAAGGCGACACAGAACAGCTTCAACCTCTGTCCAGACCGGCGTTTGGACTTAGGGGCCATATGCGCATCCACAAATGATGGCACAGTAAGTCGTCCTCGACACCCGAGAGACAACCAAGAAGAAGAAGGTCTTATATGGAACTCTCCCTCTCTGCAAGTTTCGCTACATCAGTATGTATTTCTGTGCGTGTATGTAATATGTGGCAGCAGGGATGAATGCACACCAATATGCGCATACGCTTTCTTGCTTATTTGCAATGTGTGCGTGTGTGCGATTGTGCTCGTGTGTGAAGGCGTGTGTGTGTCTGTTTTTGTGTGTGTGTTTGTGTGTGTATATGTGTGTGTGTGCGGGTGTGAGACAGTTTGTGTGTGTATATGTGTGTGTGTTTATATGTGCGTGTGTTTGTTTGTATACGTGCGCGCGCGCGGACGCGCGCGTGTGTGTGTGTGTTCGTGTTTGCATGCCTGTTTGCTTGAGCAGACCTCTGTATGGGGGGGGGGGGAAGTAGACCCCCGAATCTCTCTACAAGATGTATTAAAGGCTAGTATCTTGAAGAAATCGAATTACATCTTGCGTTTACTCTCACAAGCTCATGTGACTGTACAGTCAATAGCCTTTTCATTGCCCATACAAACTGATAGCCAATTGATTCGTTCGTTCGTTCATTCATTCCATTGAATCGAAAGCATATAAATGCAAGTGTAAACACCAAATAGAACGT
This sequence comes from Theodoxus fluviatilis, assembly GCA_034096865.1. Lineage (NCBI taxonomy): Eukaryota > Metazoa > Mollusca > Gastropoda > Cycloneritida > Neritidae > Theodoxus > Theodoxus fluviatilis. The sequence continues at coordinate 42,710 of JAWQFJ010000027.1, forward strand.
TTTGAAATTTACACGCTACAGGTCTTGTATTTAACTCTTAGCTCCACAGTATCTCTTTCTCCTGGTTACATGCTAGGCATGAAAATTTTGACTTTCAGTAAATCCCCTTGCCGGGCAAAGGGGAATACACGCTCTCTTGAGATCTCTTCAAAGCAACATTTCCTCCAGTGAGTCTTGTACAGTACAGCCTTCTGGCAGTAAAACTATGTACAGTGATGGTCTGGTTTGGCTTGGCTTCTGCTATCTCAGGAAAAGTTTTTGTTTATTCATCAATGTTTTGTTTGTCTCTTTCTTCTTCGAGTTCCCCCGTGAGTTGGGGGTAAGAATTAACACAATCTGTCGGCTGTGCGCAGAACTATCGGTTAGCTTTGGTATTTGAGTTCCTCAGTATTCAGAATTCAGTCTTCAGATCCGTAAGCATCGCTTCCGCAACTGAAAGATCTATTCATGGTAAACAGTGAGTGTGTCTACTCACAGGATTTGTGCCGAACAACTCTGCCGAATGACCTGCAGGTGGGCAGTCTCTGCCATCACCACTTCCACCGTGTCCCAGACAAGGAATTTACGCCCCTGCGACACTCGCTCCGACGTTCATGAGAAGAGAAAGAATAGCGGAATCTAGACTTTACTCACTCTGGATTTATACGTATTTGAGTGATTTTTACCTCTGTCATGAAGGTTATGTGTTGCCCTCTGTCCTTTACTTAGGTGATTAATCACTTCGCAAAATAACTCAAAGTTCCAAACGAATCCTAATGAATCTTGATAGATTAAGGTTTCACCCAAGAAAGAATCTATCACGTTTTGGAGGGTATCTATTATCTGGTTTGGAACTGTAATCCAAAAGAGAATGTTTGTCAAATCACGAAGTTGATGACGTCAAACTATTGATGATTTCGTCATATGCGTTCGGCACTCAGAAATAGCTCTCAGCCACTAAAATGAACTACACTTTTTATCGTCAGGCCTGGCTAGCAGAACATCCTGCCTGAATAATGCAGACCATGAAAGAGAACGTGTGGCTTCCTTAGTGGCGGTTTGCGCTCTCAGTATTCTCTAGTTCCTGATCAATTGCTTGAAATAGCCCATAGAGGCAGGCGAGCAGGTGTAAAATTAATTATAAAAAAGAGAAAAGAGCATTCATTCATAAATTCATTCGTCTATCCAGTGATTTAGATTACATATATTGCATAGAATGACGGCGAGCGAAATGACCGAATCCCTTCCACTGATAGGCCACACGAGTGGACTCGTCCGAGGAGAGGGGTGCGGACCCCGCTTCTGGCGGGCCACAGCATCTGATTGGCTGCGTTTTTACATAGGCGTTTAGGCCTCTACACACGTACCGGTTGTCCCCCGGTTTTGCTGCCGATCCGGTCCCGGTTGACTCATTTGCATACAATCCGGCCCGGTTCTTGCTCGTAGGGCAAGCTCTATGTTTCCCCAACCCGGTCTCACCCGATTCCTTTGCTGGGCGACGCGAGAGCATCTGTCCGCGGCTCGACTGTGCGAGAACGAGGCTACGCTTCGCACAGAAAACGCTGTATTTTGGGGATACTACAAACCCATCCAAAGAAAATTTAAGCCATGAACAGTATTAATTTATCAAAGATGTATGTTGAATGCATTTATAGGTCGTGAAAGCTCCTGCATTTTAAAATTGGAAATGCGGGTCAATGCACCTTCACGCCGGCACGGCTCCACTGCAACCGTTGCGTGTGGCTGTCAACCCGATTTTTACACACACGGTCAGACCGGATCGGGAGCAAAATCGGTTTGAAAACCGGTACGTGTATAGGCGCCTATAATGCTTGAAACAGCCGAATCGCTTTGACGACTGCTGCAAATATGCTATTCAACGTAATTCAATTCAGCTGAGAGCGCATTGTGTACACGTTTGCCAATTATTCACACTTAAATGTCATCCTGTGGACGGAATTACCGTCCAAGATAACGTATATGAGCTAGCGCGCACGTAATAATTTGTCATTCTGTGTGTGAGTCACTGAGAATTAAACGACCAACATCGCACCCCATTCATCTGACGAGTCCATTAGTGTGGCCCATTAGTGGCAGGGATTCCGAAATGACTTCTTGTTTGACGAACCATTTCAGTTCTGGTGGCAGTGCATACAAGACGGATAGGAGTGTGGCTTCCCCTTGACCATGCACTACTGTCAAAATGGCGAGGCTTCACCCAGCCACCCCGCTTTAAAAACCCCGCGAGTTGCTTTCCTTTCTCCTTGGATCTTCTGGTAAGTAAAGTGATTTCTCGGAAAACCTAGGTGCTTTGAATAAATAGTTTTGCTGTTTGCTGGACGTTCTCGAAAAGAGAAGGCGGTAAATACATCGTAATAGGTTGTGGACATTTTCTCAATTGGAAATTGTTATAGTTGTAATGACTGTGACCGTTCATTTTGTGTGTTTTCGTTGTTTGGGTGTTCATGTGTGCATTTGTAAATGCCTTGTTTGCTATAAACACAGAGAAACACACGCGCGCGCGCGCGCGCGCGTGCAAACATGCGCACACTCATTCATTTTCAATACTATTTTTTAATTTGTTCATTTATTTATTCCATTTACACGTATTTATCTATCCATCTCTCTGTCGGCCTCCCTGCCTCAGTACCTGCCTCCCTGCATATTACCATCCATGTTTTGTCTATCCTTCCTTCCATGCATGCATCCTTCCATGCATCCTTCCATGCATCTATCCATGCATGCATACCTCCCTCCCTCCCTCCCTTCCTCCCTCCCTCCGTCCGTCCACCCATCCCTCCATCCATCCGTCCATCCATCCATCCATCCATCCATCGGTCCATCCATCCACCCACCCAATTTGTCTGTCTGTCCATCTGTCTCTTGTCTCGGACCATCCATCCGTCTGTCTCTCTGTGTAGTAATGCCCATTCCTGTACTCAAGGCTCGAGGTGAAATGCTATTGCTTGCTGTGGAGGAAAATACAGGGCTTGCTGGCGGAGATGGACGTGTTTGGCATGGACCTGGGTGTGGAGTTCCTGTAGCTATACCGGCCACTGGACCACAACACGCCTAAAGAGCAGAACGCAGAAAGGAAGGACGATGATGTGATAAGTAAGTGCCATCCATGTGAACACTCATGTAGATGACACTGCTACATACACTTCTGGACTGCCTTTATAGGTGGTGATGGTGCAGGAGGTAAAAGATAAAAAGGCAAAGCTGCTCTTCTTGTATTGCAACTTTTTCACCCATTGATGGATGCTCAAACCACATATATTTACCCCATGGTCATCAGGCTACCTCTTTGTATCATACCAACACCGTCTCAACTCCCTGGGGAGCATGCAACCAGGTAGCGGATGAACGCGCCAGAGTTATATCTCACAATGTTCCAACTCAGCCCTCACAGGTACCCGTTTTACTCCTGCATTGGGAGAAGCAGTGTGAGTACAGCACCTTGCTCAAGGATGCAACTCTAGAATCCGCGCAGCTTCAAACACCGCACCCAGCAGCCGCAAGCGACTGCAGGTCAAGCGCGCTGACCACTCGGGCACAGGTAGTGGTGGTTGCAGTAGCAGCAGTAGCAGCAGCAGCGGCGGCGGAGCGACAGCAGTC
>JAWQFJ010000028.1:0-7500 GCA_034096865.1 Theodoxus fluviatilis
GGATATTTCTCCTCAGTCCCAAGTGAGTACAAACCCGCCATTGATTTGAATTCTCGATATGGCAAATGCAGTATCGCACGCCCCAGTTATCGACTGGAATGCACCAAACCTCACCGAGCAATGGAAAAAATTCAGGCAGCATGCTGAATTGATGTTTCAAGGTCCTCTCAAAAACGTGGAGAATGAAAGCAAATGCGCATATCTTCTCATATGGGTAGGAGAGACAGGGAGAGAAATATTCAATTCATGGAATCTCTCAGGCGATGACAGCAACGACATTGACGTTTTGTACACCCACTTCGCCAATCATACCCGCCCAAGAAAGAACTCCGTGTTCTCCAGATATGTCTTTCAAGAGAGAAAACAACAACATGGAGAAACCTTCGAAGCTTTCGTCACAGACCTAAGGAACATGGTAAAAGACTGTGAATATGATAAGCCAGACGACATGGTGAGGGATCGAATTGTCTCAGGCGTAGCTTCACAAGACATTCGTGAGAAACTGCTGCACGAAGGTGATACGCTTACCATGCAAAAAGCTATAGAAATCACCACAACATTTGAAGCTACCAAGAAGCAGCTTGCAAAAATGGCGACAAGTGACACAGTAGATGCACTTCATACACGTAGGAAGGAAAGCACAAAAAATACAGCCAAAAAGCCAGACACCTTTCCTTGTCGGAATTGTGGCGATAAACACGGCAGGAAACAGTGCCCTGCGTTCGGAAAGGAATGCTTGTACTGCCACAAGCAAAATCACTTTGCAAAGGTGTGCTTCAAGAAGAAGCGAGGGAACCAAAGAAAAATCCACAAAGTGGAAAGGGAGAGTGACAAAGAGTCCCACCGACTTGTCATCGACACTGTCGATCATCAGAACAGTCAGCCTAAAACTGCGTATGCGGAGATACAGCTCCAGACAGGCAACGCCGTGCGGTTCAAGCTCGACACAGGTGCCCAGGTCAACGTCCTCCCATTGTCAGCCTACAACAAGCTGAAGAAACCTCCCAGATTGAAGAAATCGTATCAGCAGCTATATGGATACACAGGACAACCACTGGATGTCAAGGGATATGTGGACATGAATTGCTCCTACAAGGACAAACAGAAACACTCTAGATTCTACGTGGCGAAAACAGAAGGACACTCACAGCCAATCCTTGGTCTCCAGACATGCCTTGACTTGAACCTGATCCAGCTTATCATGTCTGTGGATTCAGAGGTAGCACCGGCAACCAAAGACACTGTACTGACAGAGTACAAGAAGCTCTTCACTGGTCTAGGATGCCTCGAGGGCGAGGTGAAGATACACCTGAAACCAGATGCAACGCCAGTTGTTCACCCTACTCGCCGTGTACCACACGCTATAAAGGAACAGCTGAAGAAAGACCTAGATGCCATGGTGGAGACAGGAATAGTTGCCAAGGTGACAGAGCCAACAGACTGGGTCAATTCACTAGTAGTTGTGCAGAAACCCAACGGGAAACTACGTATTTGCCTGGACCCCAGAGACCTCAATTCTGCCATCAAGAGACCGCACTATCCAATGCCAACTCTTGAAGATGCCCTAGCCAAGATGACAGGCGCCAGATTTTTCAGCAAGCTCGACGCAAGATCAGGCTACTGGCAGATGAAGCTAGACACAGATTCCTCCTTCTTGACCACCTTCAACACCCCGTTTGGAAGGTACAGATTCCTGCGCCTACCATTTGGACTTGTCAACGCCCAGGACGAATTTCAACGCAAGATTGAAGAAACATTTGAAGGAATACCCGGAGTCACGACCCTCGTGGATGATATCCTTATCACAGGGAAAACACGTGAGGAGCATGACGAGAATCTCAGAGCGGCACTCCAAAGAGCACAAGAAAAGAATCTGAAATTGAATCCTGACAAGCTCACCATTGCTGCAGAAGAAGTGGAGTACTTCAGACACATCGTGTCTGCCGAAGGTCTGAAACCAGACCCAGCCAAGGTAAAAGCTGTCCAGGAGATGACTGCCCCAGCAAACAAGAAGGAATTGCAGACCATCCTAGGCATGATGACCTATCTAGCAAAATTTGCTCCAAAGCTGTCAGAGACTACTCAACCGATGAGGGAACTACTGAAAGATGAGAATGAATTCTCATGGGAGAGAGAACAGGAAGAGGCACTCCAACAAGCAAAGACCATCATCTCCAGTCAACCAGTACTTGCCTTCTACGATCCTGCAAAACCAGTCACACTCCAGGTAGATGCAAGTAAACATGGTCTCGGAGCTGCGATTTTCCAAGATGACAAACCTGTTGCCTTCGCGTCAAAATCCCTCAACTCCTCAGAGCAGAACTATGCACAAATAGAGAAAGAGCTCTATGCAATTGCTTTCGGATGCAAAAGGTTTCACCAATACATCTTTGGTTACAGAGCAATCGTACAGACAGATCACAAACCCTTAGAAAGCATCACGAAGAAACCACTAGCAGCAGCACCACCGTGCCTCCAGCGAATGCTACTTCAACTACAGAAGTACGACCTAGATATCACACATGTCCCTGGAAGGAACATACCAATAGCTGACGCACTGTCACGAAACTTCCTTCCAGCAGAACCAGAAGACAGTGAAACTGCTGAAGACATCAACGCATACGTCCACACTGTCATCGAGAATCAGCCCTTCACCGATGAGAAAATGAAGCAAATTCAGAAAGCCACTGCAGAAGACCCTCAACTGCAAGATTTGAAGTCAACCATACAGAATGGATGGCCTGAACTTCGTACAGACTGCAAATCAACCATCAGTGAGTTCTGGAACTTCAGAGATGAACTTTCCTCCATCGATGGAATCATCTTCAAAGGAGAGAAGATACTTATACCACTTGCCATGCGTCCAGAAATAATAAAGAAGATTCACTCCAGCCACTTTGGAATTGAGAAAATAAAGCAACAAGCAAGAGAAATCATGTTCTGGCCAGGAATGACAAAACAGATCCACAACACAATCGCAGCCTGTACCATCTGTGCCAGTATGAGCCCAGCAAACCCAAAGGAACCACTCCTATCCCACGAAGTCCCAACTCGACCGTGGCAGAAGCTTGGCACCGATATCTTCAATTGGCAAGACAGATCCTTCCTGATAACAGTGGACTATTACAGCCGCTACTTTGAGATCAATGAGCTCTCCACTACGACAGCCATGTCCATAATCAGAAAGCTATCAGCTCAATTTGCACGCCACGGCATCCCAGAAGTCCTCATCAGTGACAACGGACCACAGTTTGCCGCAGAAGATTTCTCAGACTTTGCTGCAGACTGGGATTTCAAACATCACCTCCAGTCCTGGCTACCCACAATCAAATGGACTTGCAGAGAAGGCTGTACAGATTGCAAAACGCATCTTGTCCAAAGCTAAGACTGATGGAAGCAACCCCCTCCTTGCCTTGCTAGAATACAGATCTACTCCAGTTGACAATCTTGCTTCCCCAGGTCAGCTTCTCATGGGTCGACAACTCCGATCCATTCTGCCAACTTCAACAAAACAACTGCAACCCAAAATCATCAACCCCTCAGAAGTAACTTCAAGACGAACACACCTGCAAGCCAAGCAGAAGAAAAACTATGACCGAACAGCTCATCAGTTGCCACCTATGAAGACAGGTGACAAGGCATATCTACAGTTGTCCAAGGGAGGCAATTGGACACCTGCCCAGATTGTGAAGCCATACAGCACCCCAAGATCTTATGTTGTTGAGACAAGTGATGGTCATACCTTCCGCCGCAACCGTCGCTGTCTCAGACCAGAGACATCACCTCACTCAGAAGATCCCCATGAGCAACCCTCAACAACACCTGAACGGGATGAGAACAGCAACCGCCCATCATCAGGAACCTACTGCACAAGATCCGGACGCCCTGTGAAAGAACCCAAGAGACTGGACTTGTAAAAGACTAGGTAATTGTCCCATCACTCCAAATCAGTATCAAGTAACTCCATTGTTCAGAGACAGCAAACTGATCATGCTAATAAAAGTATAGCTCAATTTTCAAATCAAGAGAGATGTAACATTTTGGTTAAAATAACTGCAGAACTAAGGGAAGCAACCCTTCCATAACTGTCCTTTGAATCCCCCCCCCCCCCCCCCCCCCCCCTGGCTGATTAAAACGGCATGCTGTCCTACCAGAATACCGTCTTGGGTCATCACTACATCTGTGACATACCCAAGAACATTACATTTCTGTTTCACCTTGTGCAACGACCTTGAATGAACATTCAAATCAAATAGGTGTAGATTTAGCACTCAACCGAAACTGCCTGATGTCTCCCTCACCAGCTTGGACAAAGTGATCTTCAAGCTTTTGGGGCCAGCTCTAATTGCACTCTTGAAGTATTCCCAAGAGCTACAGGAGCTTACTCGAACCAAGGCAAAGTCAATCTGTTTATTGCAAGCACTGAACTGCCAGAACTGACACTCAACTGAACTCTGAACTGAACTCACTGCGCAGAGTGACTTGCCCTTGCCTAGTATACCACAACTCTCATGGCCAGCCATAATCTAAGCAGCACCTATGTGCCATCGGGACTACATCGTTCATGAACACAAAAAAACACAACACAAAGCTTTCTTTCACTGCAGATTTTTATACTCATAATCATATCTTGGTCATCACAGTTTAGGCTAGTAACGCACACCACATACACGATATCACATTCCAATACAATGCCACCCTATATTTACAATAAGACACCAATGAAGTATGTGTAGATCAAAATAGGACTTAGGCGTGCTATAGCTAGCTCAGGTAGAGAACATTTCTCACATAGCTGGGACAAAAAGGGAGAAATAAGAAATGGATTTAGATCACAGGCGAAGTATAGACGTGTGGCTGCAGATGCCACAAGGGAAAACAGGAGGATCAATACAAAGCAGAAAGAGCCAGACAATTCCTGAGTTGAGATAGCACGCCGTAGGGAGAGAAAGGACTGAGGAGTGGGGTCCTCCAAGTGACAAAGAGTGCACAACAATACTGGTGCCACAAAATAAGGGATCACAACCTGATAAATACTCCATGCATTTGATGACTATTCCAAGTGGATTTTGATGATATGGTAAAATTCCAGATTAAAAAATTTCAGGGCAAAGATATCAAAGAGATGCGAATTGAAGCAAAACCATCTCAAAAGCTCAATCTACTTACTTTTGTCTGGTCATGGTGAATCTGTCCTAATGAATTATACGCCATCATACCAAGAGATATTACAAAACAGTTGCAAGAAATTAACAAAATCCTCAATTTTGAGTAAAGTCCCATTATTTTAGCAATATTTGTTTGAGTTATGTGCACAATAACCATATACCTTCAAAGAATTCTACATTTGTTTTAAATTTAGATGCACCTGAAAGGTAAACATCGACAAGGAGTGCTCGCTGAAACAAATATTCACTTTTGCACAATAAAAATTCTACAATCTCTCTGACACTTTCAAGAGATTATATGAAGTATGCAATAAAACTGTGACCACAGTTAATTACATGGAGATATTCTTATCTACCACTACATATACAGCCCACAGATCAGATTTAAAAAAGACCTTATTTGCATAAGATGTTTCAGTAGATATCTTTAATAACTCAGAAACAAGTTTCATTCTTATGTTTACAAAAATATCATATTCAAAGAATGAGCAGGTTGTCTTAACACTCAGAAATTAAACTCATCTCGAATCCAAAGAGATATGTACATGGCTGCAGTACATCACTGGTCACAGCATTAACAATGAAAATGATTTGCAGCAAAAACTACACAAGCATGGACACTGGGAACTTGATTTTGAATATGCATTAGCTTAGAAAGCTAACTGCAAAAAGCACTGACAGAGACTCATGCAAACCTACCACCACTACCAAGGAAATAGCTGCAAGACTGCTAAGCGTTGAGAGGGATCACTATAGCACTCCAAGTGCAGGAAAAGACCCACAGCAGACAAGCTTGGCATGAAGCCTTGATTGCACACAGCTGACTAAGAACTTCTCACATGTAGTATCCAACACCATGCTGAGCCACTTAGCTGCTGATTCATATATGCAGAATGACCTTCAATAACATACAAGCATTGATTCTCTTCACAACAAGTCACATCTTAAACATGTACAAAATACTAACTCATCATCCACTGCCAAAAATCTTGAGACCAAACGTGAATACAAGTACCTCTTCCAATGAAACTAGTGATAAGAAACAGGTGATATGAGGTCTACACACACAACACATTTTGTCTTCATAACCACACATTGCATGAATTTTTACAGCCAAATTCTGCTCCCAAAATATAAATTAAAATATGTATTGCACAGCTTCTTATTCACAGTGTTCAAGGAAGAGGAATGGCCCCACAGATTCATTCAGATAAGACTGGGTTATGCACAAAAGGTGAGAACTGTTGCAGAAAAAAACAAATGGGCGTTGAGGGTTAGAGGTTTAGACAGGGGTGTGGCGCGGGAGACAAAAAGTCTAATCCACTAAACTTCTGTGTATAAAATAATGAGTGACATTACTTTTACAGAGTAATGGCAAACTCTAGCAAGCAGGAATGTTCTGTTGAATACAAACTGAAAGACATTTTTCTTTTCACTGGCACATCATGTCCACAAATAAAATGCAATATCAACATTAATCTGTCCAATTTGGTCACAAAACTATGTAGTGCATTCAAAGCAAAGTGTATTCCTAGTGTTTACATACATACTCAGAGCTGATCTTCCCATTAGTTCATATGAGCACTGTGCTGCAACAGCAGTCACTTCCATTCTCGGTGATATTTGCTATGGGCATCTTCGAACACCATGATGACCCCATTCCTTGCTGTACTCAATACGCCATTTTCCCTCTCTTATAGCTGCATTCCAGTCTTCCTTTTTAGTCTTGCTTTCATAATGGATGCACATCACTTCTACTCTAGGGCCTTTGGAAGCCTCCCTGACTAACCAACCTCACTGAATGTGAATGCAGACCTTATCAACTCCCATTTGTCCCTCCATTTGGCACATGCACACACCCTCCTCCATGCTAGACAGATGGTGTCATCTACTGTTAATGCGAACAATTCTTTCAGTGGTTCTTCTGTGTATCAACAATCTATCAGACTAGATCAGTTTCCACAAGCAGGGCAAAAATCTTCATTAAATTGCACAAAGCAAACTGTTTTCTGATTAGTTTCCCACCAACAACTCAAAAAGAAAGGGAAAACAAAAGGAAAAGAGGGGTGGGGGGATAGGGGTGTAAATATTTACATGGTTTGCTATTTTTGAAAGCAATATTATTCACCCTGCAAAAACTTTGCAAATAAGATATATGCTATAATATTCCACAATTCCATCCTAAATGCCATCCCATTTCTGCACTTACATTTGTAAACAAATACCCAAACGAGTACACATGGAGAGTTTAGTTAACACATACAAGCAGTATGCCAAGAAAGGGCCAAAAATAAGGATCACATCTTCTTTCCCTGTACAAAAACAACCAAAA
>JAWQFJ010000028.1:12500-57740 GCA_034096865.1 Theodoxus fluviatilis
GCTCATGTACATTAAACTGAGCATTACAGAAAACTAAAAAGAACAATTGCTGAAAGCTGGTGCCTCAACAAAGTATCAACCACTATTCCAAAGAGTCAAATAGATTTCATGAGAGCTGATGACACCCAGGAGTACTGGTCATAGGCCAGGTTTCAAAGTCCATCTCAACATTGCAAGTCCTCAATCTTAAAGACTGTGACCTTGCAGGACTTTGCTAGACTTGCATTAATACATTTTGCTCTTATATATTGCCAATCTCACAACCAAAGGCATGCCTGAAGTGCTCAAAGTTTAAGCAAATAGGCATGTTGCCAGTTTAGGCAAGATTTGAAGGCCTGTAGAGATGAAAGCTTCATGTTACAAACTTTCCAATTAATCAAGTCATTGTTTACAACAACAGTACACACGATTTTGAGAAAGTAAACCTTGTCATTCAGTCCAGAAAGAAAGAAGCTATGATGGAAGAATGACAAAGAAAATTCTGGAACTTAAGGCTATGTTCTGGTCTCAAATAAGGGGCCTCTGAGGACTTTGCCTTAACATCTCAACAGCAAGTGCCCCTCAAATAATTGTCAAGAATATAAAAATCAAGGACGTAGTTGCCATGGTAACTATGAATTTTATTTTTATCCTACAAAAATGTCTTCTTTTTGGTAACCTCATCTTGAGACCCCAGCCAGAGATACACATGTAAAATTGTGAGTGGCAAACTTCTACACGTGAAGAATAAAGTGTCAGAGAGAAAACCTGAAATAAATCTCAGGACTTTGTACAAGCACTCTTTTCATGTAGACCATTTTAGTTTTTCAAACAAATGAAAATAATCAGTTAGCGAATTCTAACTTGATTTCAATGCAATATTTGCAAATATTCTCTCTGCAGCCTTGAACTTTAAAATAAATTATCTTAAACTAAGTCCCCAATTATTATAAAGACAGGGTCATAAGTGGCTGAGATCTTGTAGTACTAAGACTGACAAATGGAAAACTGAGAGAACAGTTGTTAAAAATTCATGACAAGGTGTCACATAGAATGAAGTCAATTCAAAAGTCACTACCTCTGTCAAAACAAAATCATACCTCTGTAATTAATGACTGAATTAACACATATTTAGGCAACTGGGGGAATAATTACTTTGTCAAAGTGGAGATGAGTGGTCAGAGATGGAGAAATTGGTAAAATCTGGAATTGCATCAGATACAGCATTTTTTTTAAATCAAAAGTGGACCAGAACATACCCTTAACAAAAAGCACGAATTCTACACTAATTATTGACAAAACCAACAGCCCACTAATAATCATGCACAATCTATTACTTTTTTCTTTTTAAAGATAAGAACCAACACAGGCCCAGTGATCCAGTGCACTAACAACAGACTGTCTACAGAGAGCACTATTTGTTTCAATTTCACACACAGAGACAACTGTCCTTTTGGCAAAAGGAAGAAAAGATACATGACAATGACCATGCTCAGTGAACACTGTGCAGCTGATAGCACAATCCCTCTCTTCCAAGGTCACAGAAATGGAAGAAAAAAAAGAAAACAATAAAGAAAATCCAGCACCAAATCACTGACAAAGGGGCAAGAGAGATCTCTGGGAGTGACTGGTCTACTGTACCTGAACTTCATTCCGAACTTTATGCTAGCAGTAAAGAGAAAACAGCACATGTACAGGTTAGCCACACATCATGCAGTCAGCAAGTGCAGGGAAGCCTTGGGCAGCTTCTCGTAAGCAGGTGCAGCGTGAGATCCCTACTTCTAGACACACCATTAGAAAGCACCAGCCATTCTCTAGCTCTGGCACCGGAAGTGCCGGGCCAGTCCTCTGACAACACCAGTTTATGAGAGCTCTGAGCCCCAGGATTGGTGCCCAGACTTCAAACAACAATTACATAGGAAGCACAACGAACCTAATGGGCAACAGAGGTTTCAGCTTCCAACTGATTTACAATCATGTCCTCAGCAGAACCCCCATCCCTCAAAATATTTCCCCAGAATAGAAATCTAGAAAGTTACATTTTGACAGCATAACCATATGCAAGGCGTGCTTCAATGAAATATTATTTTAACAGAAAGAAAAAGTAAATAGATTCAAACATCTACAACTCCATTTGCAAAATCTCACATTAAAATAATCTTCAAGCAAACATTATGAGTAACTTGCATCATTATGAAAGTGCATACTTTAAATAAAACAAGAAGGGCAATGCCCATACGACTCACATGCTTGACCTTGACCTTTATATGACCTTGACCTTCAGGTGACCTTCAAGGTCAAGGTCAACCAACTAAACCTACCAATGACATCATACACAAAGAAATGCTTTACACATTTTTCCTACCAAAATACATGTGACCTTGACCCAAGGTCAAGGTCATCCAAGGTCATGCAACACAAAGCTGTTAATTCAAGGCATAGGAAGCACAATGGTGCTTATTGGCACTTTCTACCATGAGATATAGTCACTTTTAGTGGTTCACTACCCCATTTTGGTCACATTTCATAAGGGTCAAAGTGACCTTGACCTTGATGATATGTGAACAAATGTGTCTCATGATGAAAGTATAACATGTGCCCCACATAATTATTAAGTTTGAAACACTTATCTTCCATAGTTCAGGGTCAAGGTCACTTCAAAATATGTATACAATCCAACTTTGAAGAGCTCCTGTGACCTTGACCTTGAAGCAAGGTCAACCAAACTGGTATCAAAAGATAGGGCTTGCTTTGACCTATATACCACTTGTAGCTGAGGTCGCCATTCTCAATAACGTGGGAGAAAATTGGGAAAATGTGAAAAATGACTGTTTTTGAGACCACATTTATGGCTCCTGTGACCTTGACCTTGAAGCAAGGTCAAGTCACTATGTATATTTTTTGAGGCCTTGTCATCATACACCATCATGCCACATTTGGTGTTGATAGACTTAATAGTCTCCGAGAAAAATCCAACGCCCGCCCGGACGGACGGACGGACGGACGCCCGGACGGACGGACGACACGGCTCAGTACATAGACTCACTTTTGCTTCGCATGTGAGTCAAAAAGGAATAGCAAATATCACTTGGCAGTATAAGTTTTCCTTTTATCTTTTCACGATTTTTTTTGAAAGGTGGCAAATGATAAAAATGCATATCCTGTGGTACCCTTCATATGAAGAATTGTTATCAATAGTTTTCATGAGAGGTTTTGAAACAGAGCAGAAAAACATTTTCCAAAACTACCATTTCCAAAACTTAAGAAAAGTGAAATGAGTAAGGGCGGGAGGTGAAAGTTAAAGATTCATAACCAAGAGATTCTTCAAGTTGGTCCTTGACTTGCCACAGGTGCAGATCAAGCCAAGGCAGTAACAAGCATCGAGTCTTCTCCCCCTCAGTCCACAATCAGCACGTCCAAACAAAATGAATTCCCCCCAAAATATAATGAACACATCCTCAGGAAACTTTAGCATTCAAATAAAAAAGGAAAGCAAGCCCAACCTTCTAGGACTGTAACAGCTTCATTAAAGCTTGCATATGTTTCCTCTTGCTTAGCCAGTCCAAGAAGGTCCCTTCCCAACCACCAACCACGTTTTTCCAGACTAAAGTGTGTCATGCAGCAGGCATTACAGTTTCCCCTCATCCACAAGAGAGCAGCCAGGTCAGCTGTGTTTCCTTCAACAAGGATGCTTGAGATGTAAGTCCTTCACAGTGCACCCTCAGTCTCACAAGGTGCCTCCCACTTCCCCTGCATTTTTGGATCACAGGATCTTGGCACAAGTGATGAATCATATAAAATAGTAAAGTGTGCCAGGACAAAAACAAAGTCATCCAAAAGTAAGTTTACTGCAGGAGAAGACCATACTTACCAGCAAATTTAGCTGAGTGAAAAAGGAACTATTGGATTTGATGCAAAGCAGCATGACATATATTGTGCTTCATGATGCAACTTGTGAAAGAAAAGAACATGAGTCCATGGTCAGGAAAAGGTGTGCAATGTCTGAGGTATTGCCACAACTCAGGTGTGTCTCATTTGGGACTTCTAAAACTGATAAACTTGGAGAAAAATACTTTGAAATTGTCCCTCCAGGTTTACTGGAGGTCCTACAGACTTTATTAGTCTGTCTGTCTGTCTGTCTGTCTGTCTGTCTGTCCCGTCTCCACGGCCTATATCTCAAAAACTACTGGACGGATTTCCTTGAGATTTTGCACACTGACTGGAAGTTAGGTCCCATTCAATATTATCAAATTTTCAGAATCGAGGTTTTAAAAGAAAGTGACTTTTTTACATTTTGGTGTTTCAATGAAAACAATTCAACAGACTCCATTTTGCAAAATCTGTGACGTCATCATTTGACGTCGTATAACGTGACGTCATTTGCGAGTAGAATTTTCAGCCATGAAAATAGACGCCAACACGTGACCCAGATTCTCGCACTCAGCTGCGTGATTCGGGTGTAATACTGCCAATAAACATCGTTAAGCTTAAGATTACACCCGAATCACACGGACCGTTAAGGTGCATGGAGTACAGTACCGGTCAAAAGTCACAACGACCACCGACACCGACCATTTCAGCCTTCTTCATGATGCGTTAGAATCGTGCCGTTGTCGTGGTGGAATCGCCTAGCGAACTAACTGAATGTCGACACAATCACTCGGCACTGTTGCACATTTGCAGTCAACGTAAGATCTTGTACGACGATTTGATTCAAGGCCTAGTGCTAATTGTTTTGATGGTCTGGTCTCAGTGTCACAAAAATATGATGATTTAATCAATCCCTGTCCCGGAAATGTTGGGGACAACGACCATTAATTTTCAGCGTAATGACATCAAGTCAAACAGTTATCTATCCTACTTCAGCAAAACTGCTAGGTGAAACCCAAGAATATCTCCGAAGAATTCAACAGGTGCAGAACACCGCAGCACGTATAGTGAAACGTCCACCTAGTCGTTCTCACATAACACCCATTCTTCGAGAGCTACACTGGCTGCCTGTCCACCAACGTATTGTGTTCAAAACACTGTGTCATGTGTTCAAGTGCGTCAATGGTTTGGCCCCGCTGTATCTGGTTGAGCTCCTCAAGACTTATAAGCCTGTGAGGGATCTCAGATCTTCGGCGCAGTCATTACTCCATGTGCCACGCTACAACACCAAGAGATCTGGGGAGAGAGCATTCTCGTATGCTGGACCAAAACTCTGGAACGATATCCCAGACAGACTGAGGAAATCTCCTTCAATACAGACTTTCAAGTCACAGCTAAAAACTCTTTTATTCAAAGGGTGAACGTGTTGAGCGCCTTGAGCATGCCTTTGGGTGTGAGATTGGCGCTATATAAGAGCCAAAATACATACATACAAATACATACAAAACGCTTCGATGTTGAACCTCTACCAGCAGACGCCAAAATGCGATTCTACGAGAAGAATATTGACGTTGATGGGTTAGATCCGTATGAAATACCAAACAGTTCATGCTATCATCCATTTTTCTACAATTTACAGTGCAAAATACGAACCACGGGGGTTTATGACAAGGTCGTTATAAATGCTTCATATACATACAAGTTTTCAATGGCACAGTTGGTAGAGTATTGGGCTCTTGGTCATGCATGACCAGGTTCGATTCTGTGCTGAAACTTTTTTTTCTTCTCTTTTTTCGAGGGGTTGTGGGTTCGAACCCGACCTGGTTTTTTGTGTTTGTGTGTGTGTGCGTTTTTTCCTCCTCTTTTCTCGAGAGGTTGCGGGTTCGAACCCGATCTTCTTTTTTTTCTCCAAAACCTGGAGGTTCAGCGCCAGCGGTTTTTATTATTAAAAGGTACAAGAATTCAGATCAACCATTCAGGTGTCACAGCATCCCATTAGTCTCTCTGACACAAACTATATGGAGCTGGCCAGCACACTCCCTGGTTCCTGATGCAAAGCCAGAGCCCCACAAGGAACAGACTGACTGAGGGCAACCAGGAGAGCATTGGAGTGCACCATTCAGAGATCTATAATTGACACACGAAAAGGGCTCCCTGTTTAGTGGTTACCAGTGATGAAGTGCAGCAGCACACCTTGGATCTGCTCACCTCTTTGGGCTTGAAAGATTCCCATGCACTTCTCAACCTCTTGTAGGCACTAAGTATACAAAAGGCCGAGTGCTTTGGGATGATGATGATGATGATGATGATGATGATGATGATGATGATGAAAGAAACTGGTGCATTCCTAGTGGCATTTCTGCCTGCACCACAAAGATGAATCTATTGATTGCACTTGGGGGAAGAAAGGTTTAGGGGGTCAGGGTGAGGGTGAGGCTGGGGGGTTCATCAAAGTGGGGGAAAGTAATCACAGTAACAGGCAAAGTGAACAGGGATGCTTGCAAAGACTGATATTGAGATCAGTGCTGGGGGGAGAAAGAGTAGAACTATAGAGACAGAGGACAAGGAATGGGGTTTGTGGGCGAGGAAAAATCAAAAGCTGCCAGAAGACCAGGCAAATATACAATCTGCAGCATTCCTCTCACCTTGTGTTCATCCATGAATTCTGGTGCAAGTGTCCCAGCCTCTTCTCTCAGAGCATAGTTCTGGATAATCCTGCCAAACATACAAAGTATCATGGCTGTACTTTACTTTCAGGAATATGAGATACACAAATAAAAAAACTTAGAAGAAAATGGGATAGGAGACTAGCAAGTTAAACAAAAATCAAACACACACACACATACACACGCACAAGCACACACACACACACATGCAAACACTCACATGCGCACACACACACACACACACTAAGACAAAACAAAATAATAACAACAAAACTTGGTCTTTATGTATCAGCAGTAGTTTCTAATTAATTTAAATATGAGGGGAACTGGTTACTGTATTAATTACTTTGACTCCAACATCAAGAGAAGACTTCTCGGCAAACTGGAACATTGCTGACATGAGCAGTGTTGCTGAAAATGCAGAGCATGTCCACTGACAGCCTTCTTTTTACAAAGTGATGCAAACCCATGAACTATGTTAACAGGGCTGATGAAATACGAGGCTCTACTGTCTAGTGACGATCCTTCCATCAAGTGATTAACTCACTGGAGTCGAATCGCGAGATTGTTTGCGATAGGCGTCCTTCCGCCAGAGTCGTATCGCGAGATTGTTTGCGATCCGATTGCAAAATTCTTGCTCTGGTTCTACTGGTCTAAGGGAGATAAATGTTGTTTGCCTGTGTAACTGAAGGAATGTGCAAGCAGATTTAGTTCCCTTGAGTAAATCTTTCATACCGATGATCAGAAATCGTAACTTTTGTGCGTATGGTGTACATTTTGACAAAATGGCGAGAGAGCGACGAATGGAGACGCTGGAACTTGCGATTTCTGACGGCTCTGATGAGGAAGATGCTCTTATTCATTGTCTATCAGAAGAAGAGTATGATGAAAGTGATGATAGCGATCATGAATTCATGGAAATCGCCGATGATCAGCTTGGCGATTGGAGTGATAGTGACGAAGAAAGTTCGGCTGACACGAGCAGTTCAGGATCGCCTCAACCGAGCACCAGCGGTCTGTCGCGATCGACACCTCGCTGAACTCGTGCAAGTCCCCGCAGTGCAGTTAGAAGGGATTCTTCTCGCCATGCCTCTGTTGAAGGGGATGATGATGACAGCGACAACAATGATGATGATGACTGGGTGAGGAACACGCGGAACTATCTGTTCAACCCTCCTTTCACAGGATCTCCCGGACTACAAGTTTTTTTCCTACTTTTTCATTTTTGCGCATGTACACACTCAATTTTATGGTGTGTAATTCATAATTAGCACTTTTAGTCACTTAGATCATTCTTTGGATGTAAAGAGTAAATAAAGAGCTTTCATTTAAGATATAATTTGTCTTGTTATCTTATGCCTTTGTATTTTTATTATATGTTTGAATATGCATGAAAAACTTACGATTCCGGAGAACAATCACAATATTTAGCCACAACTCCAGTGAGTTAAACCTACTCAAATCCAAGCCACCACACCAGACCATCGTCAGAGTCATCGACACCCAGGACAAACCTGTTCTTTTTCTGCAACTGTTCCACCAACTGTCGGATGTGGTCTTCCAGAAAGTCAAGCTTCTCATTTTTGCGGGCATGTGCTCTCTGCAACTTGACAATGCGCTCAATCAGCACCTGCTTGTCCACCTCCACCTGCTCAGGGGAGCCCTGCTCCTGGCAAGCAAGAAGATCTTTGTGAGCTCCACAGCTCAGACAAACAGAAGTCTGAGCATAAGACTTGAATGGAGACATGCCATTGCAAATGCATATGATATGATAACAACAGGTGAACAACCTATACAGCTGCTTACAGATGAGTGAATGGAGAAAATGCAGACAGACAGACAGACAGACAGACAGACAGACAGACAGACAGACAGACAGACAGACAGACAGACAGACAGACAGACAGACAGACAGACAGACAGACAGACAGACATGCAGACATACCAACATAGATTGATTTCTCCTCCCTCTCCTTCCCCAAACTCTTCTCCTCCTTTTCCATATTCATCTTCTTCTCTGCCTTCACCAAACTGTTGTTATTATATTTGTTATCCTCCTCCTCCTCCTTCCTCCCTCATCTTCAAATCGAACTCCTCCACCTGATGACATTGCAGTACTGCTGGTGCTGCCATTAGTTCTTTTACTAGTACCACTCCTACCACTACAACTACTGAGCTGCTCCCTCCTCCTCTTGATCCTCTTTCTTCCTGCCTCACCTGTTCCTGGGAGGGCTGCCTGGAGGGGTGGAGATGCTGGGACTGCTGGGAGTCAATGGTGTGCAAGGAGTTGTTGGAGCTGGTGCGGGAGCCCATGCTGGTGGTCTCTCGGTCACCGCCCTGATTCTCATATGCCTCCAGCCGCCGCTTGGCCTGCTGCAGCTGCCGTGCCAGATCCTGAAGGTGCAATGGCAGCGCTGACATTAGAGACTCAAAGAACTAATGAATAAATAAATTAAAAGTTTGTTCTGTGTAGCATACTGTGTGTGACAGTTTGTGCATTAACAACTGAAGTCTTTATAGACTCACAGGGAAATCCTGTTCAACCTAGGCAGCATACTATCAAAACAAATGCAGACTGACAAAAAGACAGTAAACTGAGGGGGGAAAATCACTAATAAATCTAGTCCACACCCGACCAAACACACAGGGATCATTCTTTACAGATATATTCAGTTTGGTGTGAAACTTTAACCTCAAGACCATAACAGGGGGTGGGTTTTGATGAAACAAACCATGTGGAGGGCAAGGAATTGGCAGGAATTTAACATAAATTTGCATGTGAACTGCCTACTAGTGCACTCTTCATAAAGAGTCGCAGCATATCTAACAGATGCAATCATACACATAACAAAGCAGAGTTCAAGATTCTTTTTCAACTGATCCATGACATTAGATAAATAAGTACTACTCCTTTCAGAAGGAAACAGTGCAGATAATTCACGAGCACAGCATGCCGCTCTCACTTTGATGTTGCTGGCATGTTTTCGCTTCAGGACCCGGCTGGCATCCTTTTCATCCTCCAGCTGCAGCTGCACATCCTTGCCTGGAAAAAGTGAAGGAAAGGTATCACTTACAGTACACAGGTGTCATTCACAATGGGAAGGTGTTACTTACAGTACATAGGTGTCATTCACAATGGGAAGGTGTTACTTACAGTACATAGGTGTCATTCACAATGGAAAGGTGTCACTTACAGTATGTAGGTGTCATTCACAATGGGAAGGTGTCACTTACAGTATGTAGGTGTCATTTACAATGGGAAGGTGTCACTTACAGTGCATATGTGTCATTCACAATGGGACGGTGTTACTTACAGTGCATATGTCATTCACAATGGGAAGGTGTTACTTACAGTGCATAGGTGTCATTCACAATGGAAAGGTGTCACTTACAGTGCATAGGTGTCATTCACAATGGAAAGGTGTCACTTACAGTATGTAGGTGACATTCACAATGGGAAGGTGTCACTTACAGTGGATAAGTGTCATTCACAATTCTCAGATGCTATTTACAATTGGCATAAACCATATTCATCTTAAAATAGGAAATTACTAGTTATTATTATACTCTGGCACTATAATTCTGGGCATTTGCTATATACAAACATACATAGATTATCAATACAAAGACAAAAGGTTAAGAGCATTGGATGGGGAAGGAAGAATTGAGGTAAACATGTTCCTAAAGGTCAAGATCAAAATGCCATTCTAGAGTTACTGGTGTTAAGAATTTCTATGGCAGTTGGTATAGAAGAGTGATGGTATCTGTGTGTCTTTTGGGAGGATGGAATCTTAGACTGCGAGGTGTTGGTCTGGGGTGGAATTCTATGTGGACAGGGTGTTCTACATCTGTCATGATGATTGATGACTTCTTCACTCAAATTTCATAGATCTGGTTAAAAGTTTTCTGAGGAAACAGAAAGATGTCATTTATTAACAGAAAAAGTCGTTCACAATGGGACGAAGGAAAGATGTCATTTTCAATGTGATTTTTGGTACAAAAAGAATGACTCTGTGCCTGCCAAGCCATTCTCTAATGATAACAGCAGGTCTACGGTCTCAGTGTTTTAATGCATCTCACACATAGATCTACCTCAGTCAGCATTTCTTCTTGCAGCAGCAACAAGCAGGTAAAAGGTAACATCAAAGACTTCATGATGGTTACAGCTCAAATGGCATGAGCCTTGTTTGAATTACCTTCTGATGATTTTTCATCATCATCATCATCATCATCATCATCATCATATACAAAATACAAAGTCCAAGTTTGCACACAAAATGAATATCAAGACTGCACAAACATCGGTTTCATATACTCACATTCTTTGGTTTTTGCTGCCAGTTCAGATTTCAGTTGTGTTGTTTCCTCTTTTCTTAGTCTCTGTTCTGCAGTAAGCTGCTCTTCCTGCAAACCAATATAATCATTAGTTGGGTCAGGCTGAATATTATGGCATATTTCTTGGACGATTGAATGCTTCATCAAAAGTTTACCATGTTCAAATCATACCTGCAGAATTTTTCTTTTTGACAAAAGCATAATCTCTAGTTGGAAATGAAACAAAAAATCTAATAGCCCCCAAAAAGACATTTATAACAATGTAACTTCTAGTCTTGGCTTGCTATACGAGTAAAGTTTTGTGTCTCACACCACCACACTCTGCCCCTAGCCACCAGCATAGAGCTGGGCTCCCCTTTGCCTTTCCTTTCTCAAGCTCAATGTTCTAAAATCAGTTATCAAGTTTTCTGTGCATGTAAGCTCTGTATCGAATACTGCTGTATTATAGTCATTATTTGCCTTGGGCAAAGGCTGTTGTTATTTGTTGACTCCAGACAAAAACCAAGGCTACAGCAAAATGTTATGTTGTACTGTTATGTGGGGATTATCTTCAGCCATGGTAAGCTCCTAACATAACAACTGGCATTCTCTGGAGACAGAGATCAAATCCCCTGAAGACAGAGTGTGGCTGCCTATATGGCAGGGTGTTCAAAAACAGTCACACACGCAATCATCTCACCCACTTGGGTGATCCTGGGAGTGTCTAGCCCAGGTACGCAACAACAACAACAACAACATAGTCATTATACACTAACTCCACAAGATTGCTCTCACTAGTTACAGAGACTTGACAGCTTATGCTGAGGTACACATGAAAAACAAATTTGCACCAGTATCTCTGATACCACATGATAGTCATTTTGGAAAAAGGAACTTACCAGGTCTTTGGCATTAGCTTCGATTTCCTCCAACTCCATCTTGAAATTTGTGTTCTCCGCTGAGAGGGAAGCCACCTGAAGCAAACAGACATTGCTGTTTAAAGCATAACCTTTTACACCTCATCAAAGTCATTCCTGTGTGGCAAGAACAAGTCAATATTAAGGTACAGTGTCACTTTATCAAGACTCATCCACAAATACAACAGTATGATATTCTTTGAAGAGGTATAAGTGACTAAGAATGTTTCCACCCCTATTTACCATGAGTTATTACCAAATTATGCCAAAAGGTACAAACATTAGGTTCTATCATTGACAGGCAATGCTGCTGATCAGAATATCAGATCCTACAAAATGCCTTTGGCATGCATGTTCATATTTTATTATCCTTAAGTTTAATAAGAAGTACACTACAATGTAGTATGGGACGAGATGAGTCTTTAGCCAACCCACTTTCTTGCCCCCATCCCCAGAACTGAGCACAGGACAAGCCATGCTGATGCTGAATAAATCAGACATGCAAGGTGCCGAGGACGGTGGGCAACCTACCTGGTTGTGGAGATTGGTGTTCTCTGACTGCAGAGTGGCATTCTTGTTGGACAGCTTCTCTGTCAGGTGGAGCAGCTCAGACTCACGGTGTCGGCAGTTTTCCATGTCTGTCTGGAGGTCTTTGTTGAGCATGCGCACCTCCTCCAGCTCCTGGTCCAGCCCTGTCACCATGTCCCGCAGTCTGCACACGAGGCATCACAAAATAAAGGTACAGTCTGCACAAGAGGCATCACAAATAAAGGTACAGTCTGCACAAGAGGCATCACAAATAAAGGTACAGTCTGCACACGAGGCATCACAAATTCAGGTACAGTCTGCACACGAGGCATCACAAATAAAGGTACAGTCTGCACAAGAGGCATCAAAAATAAAGGTTCAGTCTGCACACGAGAAATTACAAGTAAAGGTATGGTCTGCACACAAGCCATTACAAGTGAAGGTACAGCCTGCACACAAGGCATCACAAATAAAGGTACAGCCTGCACACGAGGCATCACAAGTGAAGGTAGTCTGCACACAAGGCATCACAAATAAAAGCACAGTCTGCACACAAGACATTACAAGTGAAGGTACAGTCTGCACACAAGGCATCACAAATAAAGGTACAGCCTGCACACAAGACATTACAAGTGAAGGTACAGTCTGCACACAAGGCATCACAAAAAAAGGTACAGCCTGCACACAAGACATTACAAGTGAAGGTACAGTCTGCACACAAGGCATTATAAGTGAAGGTCCAGTCTGCACAAGAGGCATCACAAGTAAAGGTACAGTCTGCACACGAGGCATCACAAATAAAGGTACAGTCTGCACACGAGGCATCACAAATTAAGGTACAGTCTGCACACAAGGCATCACAAGTGAAGGTACAGTCTGCACATGAGGCATCACAAATAAAGGTACAGTCTGCACACAAGGCATCACAAATAAAGGTACAGTCTGCACACAAGCCATTACAAGTGAAGGCACAGCCTGCACACAAGACATCACAAGTGAAGGTACAGTCTGCACACAAGACATCACAAGTGAAGGTACAGTCTGCACACAAGACATCACAAGTGAAGGTACAGTCTGCACACAAGACATCACAAGTGAAGGCACAGCCTGCACACAAGACATCACAAGTGAAGGTACAGTCTGCACGCAAGACATCACAAGTGAAGGTACAGTCTGCACACAAGACATCACAAGTGAAGGCACAGCCTGCACACAAGGCATTATAAGTGAAGGCACAGTCTGCACACAAGGCATCACAAATAAAGGTACAGTCTGCACACAAGCCATTACAAGTGAAGGCACAGTCTGCACCCAAGACATCACAAGTGAAGGTACAGTCTGCACACAAGACATCACAAGTGCTTCAAGGCCATCGACAACACTGCACCATACGCTCTTACAGAAATTCTTGCAGTCTACACGCCCTCCAGATCTCTACGCTCAGCTGCTGATTCTAGAATGCTCAAGGTCCCCCGCCGTAATAATAAAACTCAAGGACAGCGTGCCTTCACCTATATCGGACCTGTAACCTGGAATAGTCTCCCTCTCTCAGTCCGTCATTCTGACACTCTGCCCCAGTTCAAAAGTGCTCTAAAGACCCACCTCTTCCGATCCGCCTTTCCGGCTGAGCTGCTTCGCCTTACTTGACCTGGCCGGTAAGTGCTGTGTATATTGTATAGTTTGTTCTATTTGTTCTAATGGATCTTAGTTTTGTTTTTTGTTTATGTGTGTTGTGTGTGAGTTCTTTTGTGGGAATGTGGTGTTGAGTGGTTGTATGAGTGTTGCTTCTTTGGATTGTAAACGCCATGAGCTTGCCTGTCAAGGGAAGGTATGTGCTTATGAATAAACTATTATTATTATTATTATTATTATTATTATTATTATTATTATTATTATTATTATTATTAAGGCACAGTCTGCACACATGCCATCACAAGTAAAGGTACAATCTATACACAAGCCATTACAAGTGAAGGTACAGTCTGCACACATGCCATCCCAAGTAAAGGTACAATCTACACACAAGCCATTACAAGTGAAGATACACTGATTTTCACAAACATGGAGGTCAAAATAGTTGCAGATGCAGAGGTAAACAACATTGCATTTCCATGTGCACCTCTTGCAGAAAACAATGTTTTCAGACCTTATTTCTCTCACCGTTCCCGGTGACATCTAAGCATGTAATTATAATTTATATGTAGAAGCTATGGTTTTCTTGGCTCTTTTTTTGTTTGTTCCATGTATTGTTGCTTTGTGTCTAACATCTTTGTACCTAAGATTCATCTTGAGCTGGCCAAGTGTATGTATTTTCCTTTCTGAATTAAAAAAATGTCAGGCAGTGGGAGATGTTGAGAAAGAGAAGTTTTAATCGGTGGATAATATTTGTCATATTGTGTATAAATCTTCACGCCCCAATAAGGAGGGACATGCAAGTCATATTCCTCTTTGTAACAATATGGCGGCTTGATCCATCCTGTTGACTTTGATAATACTTCAGACCTATTTGATGTTTACTTGTGCAGATACTTTAAGGAGTTAACTCCCTTACATAACAGTGTTCAGCAAATGAACATGGGTTTGCATACATGCTCACTTTTTCACATTCTCCTCCTGCAACACATACTTTCAGCAGATTTGACTTCCAAAGGAGAACTGCTAGCAAGAACAATGCATTACATTACACAGCTTAGAGACCAACAAACAAGACTCTTGATACTTAAATAATCAATGCAGGAGACAGAGAGATAGTGTGTGTGTGTGTGTGTGTGTGTGTGTGTGTGTGTGTGTGTGTGTGTGCGTGCATGTGTGCATGTGAGTGTGTGACTGTATGTTTTTATACCTCTGTGTGTGTTTACACGTGTGTGTGTGTGTGTGTGTGTGCGCGCATGCTCATGCATATGTGTGCACTAGGTACATGCATGCATGTGTGTGTGTTGCAGAATGAGAGGATACATACCTGTTGCACTCTTCCTCCAGTTGAGACATGGCAGCAATTCGGGTCTGCAGCTCATGGTTCTCATTCTTCTGCTTCTGGATTATCTCCTTGAATTTATTCATGGTCTCCTCATTCTGTCGTCTCTCATCCTCCAAGCATTTCGCCTGCAAATAGCATGGAAACCACATTTGTGACCCCGCACCACCAAACCAGTCTTAAGGTGGATTTTATCATTTTTGAGATGTTTATATTTTTTAATTCTACAGACTTTCCTGATTAATTTGACACCAAAACGAACCTGGTAGCTCAAAAATTGTGGAAGTTATAACGAGTTGAAGTTGAAAACTCAGTCGCGACTTGTTTTGAGAAAACGGACCTCAAAGTTTTGCATGCAATCCTCACACATTCTCCTTAGCAACAGGGTCTTAGAATTATCCAATCATCTTGATTTTTTGCACAGCAGAAGAAACGAAAGAAAGCGTGCGAAAGACCATGTGTTGAGGTTCTGTAAGGGTTACGTGTTGTTTTGCAGGGTCAAAATTGGTCGATTTTGGCAAATAAAAATGCTCTAAATTATCACAATTTATAACTTTAATTAATTTTTTAATGCACTTAAATACATTTTTAAGACATAAAACTTATACCATTTTATAGATTAATTTTTAGAGAATGCAATGAACCGAAAACCTCAATTTCGCACAGGCAGACCCCCACCACCTTCAGAGCTGTGTAGCGCTGTTTCGATGATTGCGAGTTAAGACTGATTTCCAGAAATGGGTCACATTTCAACTAAGGAACATGACATGTTGACAAATAAAGAAGCGTGGACAGCAACCGACATGTATTCTTTCGTGAGCATAGATGGCCCTGAAAAGGGCCGTTTGCAGGTGAACGTACACCAAGGGGGGTAGAGCCTCCCGCCCCGGGACGTAGAGCGCCGAGTCACCAGGACGTGGCAGCTCTGTCCTGTGGCAATGGCAGGGCTCCGTCCCTGCTGGCAGGTATACGGTGCGAAGTGCTCTCTTGGGAAGCCTTCGGAGATTCTCCTTCATCAGGCCAAGTGTGTGAGAGGCTGGCGGGGACGGTTTAAATAGGAGATGGTACGCAGGTGTTCACGCCAAGACCCAGAGACCTCATGCGACGCACGTGCAGGTCGTGAAAAGTTCACTTGTAGTGCGCCATGAACCCGAGATCTCTGTTGAGTCCGGCGTGGTGCGTGCAGAACAGTTTGATGAACTTCTGTTCAGTAACCCTGCGTAGCCGGGTGTCGTGCAACCCGTCCGCGAGCACGCTAACCACCATATCGCTTGCTGAGTGGCCCGGCAAGCTAAAGTGTTCCCCCACTGGTAGAGGTGACTGGCTCCTGATCGTAGCCCTGTGTCCATTCGTGCGCTGGCGCAGTGTCTGTCCCGTCTCCCCGACACTTCGCACCGTATACCTGCCAGCAGGGACGGAGCCCTGCCATTGCCACAGGACAGAGCTGCCACGTCCTGGTGACTCGGCGCTCTACGTCCCGGGGCGGGAGGCTCTACCCCCCTTGGTGTACGTTCACCTGCAAACGGCCCTTTTCAGGGCCATCTATGCTCACGAAAGAATACATGTCGGTTGCTGTCCACGCTTCTTTATTTGTCTAGCAGTATTTCGACCGACCCCGGCACCTCATTCTGTAATGACATGTTGAGTAAGACATCTCTTTCAGCAGCTACCAGTATGTTGCACACAGTATGGGGAGGCTCCCGTTCTCAGCCAAATGATACATGTATACATCAATGAAGAAAAGACAGCCCCCAAACCTGAGTGATTTGGAGTGTGATTCTCCCATTTCCTTATCTTTCAACAACAAAGATTTCCCCTGAACATAGTGAGTCACTCGGTACTATCACATCAATACAGAATAGAGTTGCTAACCTTAACAATGACCTTTTCCATTTAAGGGTCGTGTGCTCCAACATTCAGTATATGCCGCTCTTAATCTTTAGTGACATGCAATTCAAGATTCTTCTTTACATGAACTGTAGCTTAGGTTCAGAGGCTCACTGTTCTCACCTTGTCCCTCAGAGTCTTCAGCTCCTCACTGTTCTCACCTTGTCCCTCAGAGTCTTCAGCTCCTCACTGTTCTCACCTTGTCCCTCAGAGTCTTCAGCTCCTCACTGTTCTCACCTTGTCCCTCAGAGTCTTCAGCTCCTCACTGTTCTCACCTTGTCCCTCAGAGTCTTCAGCTCCTCACTGTTCTCACCTTGCCCCTCAGAGTCTTCAGCTCCTCACTGTTCTCACCTTGTCCCTCAGAGTCTTCAGCTCCTCACTGTTCTCACCTTGTCCCTCAGAGTCTTCAGCTCCTCACTGTTCTCATCTTGTCCCTCAGAGTCTTCAGCTCCTCACTGTTCTCACCTTGTCCCTCAGAGTCTTCAGCTCCTCACTGTTCTCACCTTGTCCCTCAGAGTCTTCAGCTCCTCACTGTTCTCACCTTGTCCCTCAGAGTCTTCAGCTCCTCACTGTTCTCACCTTGTCCCTCAGAGTCTTCAGCTCCTCGATGTGGTCCTTGTGCTGGGCCTTGAGTGCCTCCAGCTCCTTCAGCGTCATCTGGTGCACCTGTAAAATCCAGCGGTCTTTTTGAGAGAAAATGGCTCCCAAAGGTATGGTTTGCATTGATTTTTCTATGAGAAATAGGTTCCAGTCAGTGCAAGGAGCTTGGAATACCAAACAGTTGGTTTTCAGAAACAATTCCTTTCAAAAGTAAACAGACAGATGCTGTTTTCATCATTACAATTTCTAAAGAGAATTATAGAAATAGCATCCCATTGTCTGTGTGAAGGGGGCAGAGCCCAATGATCTGACCATGGAAACAAACAAATGCATTTTTTTCCCATCTTATCCAGCAAAAACTCCTAAGGCAACCTAAATCAAACACAGCAAAGACGTGGGTTTCATGACCAAATCCTATGTCATAAGTCCCTGTTGCTGGAAACAGAGACCAACAGTCCCAGCAGAGAGGACGAAGGAATCTGGTAGTAGAGAGGATGGGCCCTCCCTACCTCTGTCTGGTCATTCTTCTCCTGCCTCTGCTGTCGCAGCAGTGTCTCCTTCACCCGAAGCTCTTTGTCCAAGCTGTTGGACTTGAGCTCCTCAGACTCCTGAAAACAGCAACACTGCATCTTCAGCACTGGAGTTCCTTAATAGTGATTCGGTTGATCTACTTTCTACGAATACTGGGGGTTGAGTCACAGGACATAAAATAAAGGGTGGACTCATGTGGGTTTTTTCCCAAATGAATGTAAGTTGTAACTATTACTGTGCATTTACTGCATTGTCAAATTTCTTCCTAGTAACATAACATTTCTGATGCCAAAATGAAATATGGTAACAGTGACAAAACAGTCAATAACGCCTCTGAGGGATCCAAGATAATAGAATGGCAATGTAAATTCTAGAAAATGCAGAAAATTTCATTTTTCATTTCCCAGCATCAGCCTTGCTGACATAACTCATATTTTCATTTCTGATGTAATTAAATGAAATGCAAAATATACAGAATTTTGCCACACTGCATCAACTGCAGTGTGGCGAGACAATGCTTTCTCATGCCTTCTGTTTATTAGTATTATTAAAATGATTAGCATGTGTCTGCTGAGCCGTAGCTTTAGCGGTTTTTCATTGCCCTGAGCCGGTGTTAGCAGAGAAATGACTCCGTGTAAGGAGGGTGACTTGGAAAGTGTTACGAGTGTGGTGGACTCCACTGGCGTTTTCACGCTAACCAATCTGTGACTTTCAACTTGTGAATTGATCAATCAGAGTGGAGTGGGATGAGCAGTGGGGATTGGACAGACTGAACTTTGTGACGTCAGTGAATGCATTTAAGCAAGTGTCGCCGGATGTTCAGCGCGCCATTACATTTATTTTCAGCGAAGCAGTGTCCTTGAAGATGCTGGCGCCCTGCTTGATAGGTGTTTTACTACTGGCGGTGGCCATATAGAAACGAAGAATGATAGTGATGAGAAACCTCAGCCCGCCTGGAACCGGCTGGAAGAGAACCCCTTTGCCAGGGGGTGGTGGAATGATGAATAGCCAGCTTGCCTGCCTGCCTGCTTGCTTGCTTTGCTGAAGTGTGGTGGCCTGTCTCGCCGGAAAGAAGACCGACTCCTTTCCCGGGAAGAAGAAGAAGGAGGAACCAGTTCCCTCTGCACGACCCAGAGGTAGAAATGCCAGAGAGAGAGAGAGAGAGAGAGAGAGAGAGAGAGAGAGAGAGAGAGAGAGAGAGAGAGAGAGAATGTCAAGTCCGACCCTTTTCATCGTTGTGGTGATTTTCTCCCGGGTCACCAGCTGCAATGTCGGTGCACTCAAAACCCCCCTCCCCCAACCTCAACCCCTGTGCTAAAACGCATTAGGCGTGGGGTGTAAGTCCGTGCATTCTCAGCTCCACGATTTCATCGAAGGTCAGTTAAGTACACTTAGTTTATTATCTCGGCTCAGGGCAGACAATTTCTTTTCCTTGTTTGTTTTCTCCATGTCTCATTGCGAGTTTTGAAATGAATTGATTGCTTGTGCTTGCATTTGATGCATTTTTGAGGCGCTTGCCGCCCTTCCCCTTTTCAAGGGTAACTGCATCCTGAATATTAAACAACTTCTTTTGAATTGATACTGGTTTTGCCATTGCTTCATTGTCAGACAGTTACCATCCATCGTTTGAGTGAAGGAATGAAGGTGCGTGCTTTGGTTCTTCCCCTAGACATTGAAACAAGCCATTTGATTTATTCAGTTGGGATAAGTTAAATTAAAGTAAAGAACGAGTACGTCACATTTGGGGTCTTTCGTCCGAGATTTTATGAACTAAATGCAATAGTGAAGAAATTCTGAATTCATGTTTAACAGTTAAGTTTGGAGTGTCTGTACCTTGAGCGAGAGTGTTGTGACATGACCTGACCTGCCATTTTTGTTTTTGATTCACCTTGTTGCTCTCATGCCTTGCTGCTTTGTGTGACCTTGTTTAGCATTTTGATTTGACTATTCTTAGGAATTGAGTAGATACTTGGTGTGGGAAGTTTGCTAGTTTGCTCTTTAGTGTTTGGGGAGTTGATAAATTAGTCATGGCGGAGAAAGGAGAATGGCCGACATGGTCGGAGATTTTGTCCTTAGATAAGCAGGGTTTGGAAGAGATGATTGAGAGATATGGTCTGGATGTCAGCAAAGGGGCTTCAAAAGCTGTCAAGCAAGAAGCTCTGATTAAGTTCGTGGAGGATAGGAAGGCTGAGGAGAAGGTGCTGAAGATAGATCCAGATGAGGGAAAGAGGAGGGAGAAAGAGACAAATGAGGAAAAACAAAGGCAGCATGAATGGGAGATGCGCAAGATGGACATAGAATCAGCTGAGAGAATGAAGAACTTGGATAGGGAGGTGGAATTGAAGAGAATAGAAGCGAGTGAGAGAGAGAAGAGATTGGAAGTGGAAGCAGCTGAAAGGTTGGAGAGAGAGAAGATGGAGGCGGCAGAGAAAGCCAGGATAGAATCTGAAAGGTTGGAGAGAGAGAAGATGGAGGCGGCAGAGAAAGCCAGGATAGAATCTGAAAGGTTGGAGAGAGAGAAGATGGAGGCGGCAGAGAGAGCCAGGATAGAAACTGAGAAGTTGGAGAGAGAGAGATTGGCGATAGAAAAGAGCAGGGTAGAGATGGAGAGAGAGAGGATGGAAAAGGAGGAGGAAGAAAGGGTCAGGAGGGAGAGAGAGGGTGAGATTGATTTGAGAAGATACACAGGAGTTCCGGTGTTTTCTGAGATGAATGTGGAAGGTTTCTTTGCTGCATTTGAGAAGCAAGCCGAAAGTTTGAGGTGGCAGAGGAAGAATTGGACTGTCATAGTGGGTAGCGTTCTGGTTGGTAAAGCTGCGGAAGTTTACACCACTTTGCCCAAAGAGGAGACTGATTATGAGACCTTGAAAGCTGAAGTTCTGAAGAAGTATGCTCTCACTTCTGAAGCCTATAGACAGAAATTCCGGAATTGCAAGAAGGGAGAGAAAAGACAGGGAGTGGAGGGAAGAGATTGTTGCCCGTAAGGAGGTGTGGAAGGAGACTGTGGAGAGAAGGGAGAAATGGGAGGCAGAGCGGAAGTTAGAGAGAGAGAGGAGGCAGGAGAGAGAGAGAGTTGAGGAATGTTTCGTTCCGTGTGTGTCTCCTCGAGGGCGGTGTGACACTGTGTTGCGTGGTGCCGGTGCGGAGGTTTTGCTGGTGCGGAGTGATGCTGTTGAAGGTTGTGGAATGTCCAGCATTGGGGAGAGAGTTGTGTTGTCTGGCATTGGCGGTGCGAGTCAGTGTGAGGAGGTTGCTGAGGAGGTTGTTGTTGCTGAGGAGGTTGTTGTTGCTGAGGAGGTTGTTGTTGCTGAGGAGGTTGTTGTTGCTGAGGAGGTTGTTGTTGCTGAGGAGGTTGTTGTTGCTGAGGAGGTTGTTGTTGCTGAGGAGGTTGTTGTTGCTGAGGAGGTTGTTGCTGAGGAGAGTCGGTGTGAGGAGGTTGTTGCTGAGGAGAGTCAGTGTGAGGAGGTTGTTGCTGAGGAGAGTGGGGTGTTGATGTGTTCCACCCGGAAGAAGAGGGAGAAGTTGAAGGATGAGACTGAGAGTGGGGTGTTGATGTGTTCCACCCGGAAGAAGAGGGAGAAGTTGAAGGATGAAACTGAGAGTGGGGTGTTGATGTGTTCCACCCGGAAGAAGAGGGAGAAGTTGAAGGATGAGACTGAGAGTGGGGTGTTGATGTGTTCCACCCGGCGGAAGAGGAAGTGTGCGGAAGTTGAGCATGAGTCTTGTGGGAAGACTGGTGTGGAGTTGGAGGATGTGGGAGAGGAAGGAATGGAGATGGGAGAGGTTGCATGTGGTGGTGTGAGTCTCGGAGAGGCGAGCCACAGAGAGAGAAAATGGTTTGACTGGAGGAAGAGAAAAAAAGGCTAAATTTAGAGAGAGGAATGACTGGGTGTGAGAATGAGAAAGAGTTGATGTGGTTGGCTGTGTATTGGAGTGTGCTGTGCAGAGAATGTGATGGGTGGAGTATGAGGTGAGTTTGTGGTGTGGTGTGATGGGTTTGGACTTAGGGTGTAAAACCAGTGAGAGGGAGGCATCACTCCTGGGAGGTGGTCGGGTTAACGGAATGTTATATATTGTTGAATGAGGCTGATGTAGTCCTCTTTGATTATTTCTGTACCGACTATCCTAGTGGTAAAATAGACCACGTAACCCGGGGGCCCCCTGTTGTTTGAGAGTTTGGGCTGTTTTCTTGATTGAATTATGAATTGTGAAAAATGTCATATCCATAACATTTTTCTCATTATGGAAGGGAGGTGTGGCGAGACAATGCTTTCTCATGCCTTCTGTTTATTAGTATTATTAAAATGATTAGCATGTGTCTGCTGAGCCGTAGCTTTAGCGGTTTTTCATTGCCCTGAGCCGGTGTTAGCAGAGAAATGACTCCGTGTAAGGAGGGTGACTTGGAAAGTGTTACGAGTGTGGTGGACTCCACTGGCGTTTTCACGCTAACCAATCTGTGACTTTCAACTTGTGAATTGATCAATCAGAGTGGAGTGGGATGAGCAGTGGGGATTGGACAGACTGAACTTTGTGACGTCAGTGAATGCATTTAAGCAAGTGTCGCCGGATGTTCAGCGCGCCATTACATTTATTTTCAGCGAAGCAGTGTCCTTGAAGATGCTGGCGCCCTGCTTGATAGGTGTTTTACTACTGGCGGTGGCCATATAGAAACGAAGAATGATAGTGATGAGAAACCTCAGCCCGCCCGGAACCGGCTGGAAGAGAACCCCTCTGCCAGGGGGTGGTGGAATGATGAATAGCCAGCTTGCCTGCCTGCCTGCTTGCTTGCTTTGCTGAAGTGTGGTGGCCTGTCTCGCCGGAAAGAAGACCGACTCCTTTCCCGAGAAGAAGAAGAAGGAGGAACCAGTTCCCTCTGCACGACCCAGAGGTAGAAATGCCAGAGAGAGAGAGAGAGAGAGAGAGAGAGAGAGAGAGAGAGAGAGAGAGAATGTCAAGTCCGACCCTTTTCGTCGTTGTGGTGATTTTCTCCCGGGTCACCAGCTGCAATGTCGGTGCACTCAAAACCCCCCTCCCCCAACCTCAACCCCTGTGCTAAAACGCATTAGGCGTGGGGTGTAAGTCCGTGCATCCTCAGCTCCACGATTTCATCGAAGGTCAGTTAAGTACACTTAGTTTATTATCTCGGCTCAGGGCAGACAGTTTCTTTTCCTTGTTTGTTTTCTCCATGTCTCATTGCGAGTTTTGAAATGAATTGATTGCTTGTGCTTGCATTTGATGCATTTTTGAGGCGCTTGCCGCCCTTCCCCTTTTCAAGGGTAACTGCATCCTGAATATTAAACAACTTCTTTTGAATTGATACTGGTTTTGCCATTGCTTCATTGTCAGACAGTTACCATCCATCGTTTGAGTGAAGGAATGAAGGTGCGTGCTTTGGTTCTTCCCCTAGACATTGAAACAAGCCATTTGATTTATTCAGTTGGGATAAGTTAAATTAAAGTAAAGAACGAGTACGTCACATGCAGCCATACCTGATACATTTTGATCATGGCCTGACAATCCCGACGAATCTGGGCATTCTCCTCCCTCGACTCTTTCAACTTGATGTTGGTTTTCTCCAGAGTAGCTTTTGTTTCCTGAGAGGAAAATTCGGTATCATCAATACATTTGTAGGGACAAAATTTCACAACTTACTGAATTCAGAAGATGAACAATTCTTTTCCATCTTTCATATAAACTTTCATGTTTTTATTGAAATTGGACCAAACTATTCATTCAGGGGGAAAAAATCGTTCTCCCATGGATATGGTAACTACGCATCATGCTGACAGGAATATCTGTCTTCCTGGAAAAGGCTTTAAGCCCACAGTGAACCTGCAAGTTGTTTACAAAAGAAAAAAACAACAACCTGCAAACTAGGACCACTTGCTCCTCTATAAATAATACAACAGGAGACAGAGGGAACACAAACCTTGTGAGCCTCTAGCTCTGCTTTCAGCTTGTTCTGGAACCACTTTATCCTGTACTCAGCAGAAGAGGCAGCATCCTTCAGTTTGTCCGTTTCCTTCAGGATGGCATTGAGCTCAGAGGACTGCAGACAAAAGATTTACAATCACCACTGCACAACGAAGAGGACAGAGTGACAAGATAGAGCATTTCCAATGATGTATATCAATATCATCAGCAGCAGCATGCCAATAGCAGATATGAAAGTCAAGAATTCCAAAGCACTGAAACCAACAAATAGCATACCTGTACACTAAGAAACAAATATGATGTGTCTGGCATAACCTATTTGGAAAACACACCAGAAAAGGTGGGAAAGACAAACAAGCATTTACATTTGAATTTTTGATTATGTACAAGCATGCATGTACAACTAGCTTCATAATCCATACATTCAAAAGCAACAACTAGCAAATACATTTTACATCCATAAATGCCTCTGTCATCTTAAAATCATAAAAAGACATGCACTAGATGTTAGAACCTAGGACTTTGGCTAAGAGCATTGTGATTTCCTTCTCTTGCCACTTCCAGTCAACATGCAAACTGCTTATCAGTCCATACTTCTACTTCTATGTAGAGTATTCTTCATACACATACATATTCCAGGTAGAGTAAAATATTGCCGTAACTGCTCAATGCCCCCTTGCTCCAGTAGCATATGTATTATTTTTTATGAAGACATTGTAAACAATGTCCTGAATACCAAACTTACTCTCCAAGTCTGTTGTTATATTCCTAAATTGCAAGTTAACTGTAAGAACGTTTCTGTACCATTTGTAACTGAATAACTTTCAAATAGTATTAACTGCTGACAATGAGGTTGAAACACATTTCACAAGTTAATTGTCCTGGGCTTGCTTTTATTCATCCACATTTATTTTATTTTAATCATCCAAGACTACTATATTGAACACCCATGCTATAACACCTGGAAGTGACGTTACCTTGGCTTCCAGGTCACTGACGGCTTTCTGTCGGTCAGTGGCAGCAGCTCTGAGTTTGACCATCAGGCTCTCCTTATCCTTGGCTGCCTCCCTCAGCTTGGCCTCTACCCTCTCTATGTACCTCTTGGCATCAATGTTCTTCTGCTCAGCCTCTGCAAACCTCACCACCATTGTGTCCTTCTCCCTTAGGCAGTCATCGTACATCTTTGTCACCTAAAGAGAGAAAAGGGGAGAGGAAAATTAGAAGCAATATGGTGGTTCCTGCACCTGATGCCATGGAGTGGACTCTCCTGATCTGAGTGAAGTGACTTTTTCATTCAAATCCAAGTAAGCATATTAACTCAACGTAGTCGTTCGCAGCGCGTAGGCTCAATTGAGCCTACGACATTAGCTTATTTTTGCCCCCTTACAACAAGGAAAATATGGTTTAGGGAACTAGTCTAGTCTTTAATTAGTCTCTGTACTATAGTTTGCCAGCTTTAGATCCACACACAGATCTTTTCCGGCCAGACCATAACCTTTATTAGCGATGCACTAGGAGGCACGAAGTAAACAGTAATAATGGTGGCGGCGCTTGAATCGCAGCACGAGGTGGGTGAGCCAGTGGAAATTGCTATAGAGGAGGGTTCTGATGATGAAGAGGATGCTTTGTATGAGATAGGAACTGATGTAGATGATCCCTTTCATGATGATGATGATGATGATAGTAGTGATTTTCATCTCGCTAATGATGATCGGAGAGCGAGGATGAGAGTGAAGCTGAAACTAGGTTGACCTCGCTATCATCGGTAGTTCATTGTAGGCTCATATTGATTGTAACTCAGGACTAATAAACACAATCATCACAAAATTTCTCCAGTGTGTTTTTGTGATGATCCCTTTCATGATGATGATGATAGTAGTGATTTTCATCTCGCTAATGATGAGGTATCAGAGAGCAAGGATGAGAGCGCAGCTGTCAAGCTGGCTGAAAGTGAAACTAGGTTGACCTCGCCATCATTGGTAATTCATTGTAGGCTCATATTGATTGTAACTCAGGACTAATAAACACAATCATCATAAAATATCTCCAGTGTGTTTTTGTGCCATTTGTTTAAGTTTACTTTTTTTTATAGAGCTCTAGACCAAGAAACAAGCAGTGGGCACTCTGAGAAAGAGAGTTGGGTGAAAGACCTATTTTTTGCAAAATAGTGGCTCTACTTACTGTCATGGCAAGTGTAGTGTTTTCTTAGCTTAATAAAGTGCAGCATTTGGCTAGTTTTGGCAAAGAAAGACCTTTCTAGCCATACCAAGTTAAGTTTTGTAGCTACAGACAGTATTTATTTTACTATGATTTTTCAAACTTGGTCCATTTTCCTGCAATTTCAGGGGACAGACGCACTAGAAATTCTGCGCCTTGAATGAGTTAACCCATTATGACCGGATGCTACGTGCGTGTTACATCTCCCTTTTAGACCGGATGCTACGCAGACGTCGCACTTGACAGTGGTGTACTTCTTGTTTCTAGGAAGTGCAGAAGTAAAGATTTTTTTTTTTAATGAGTGTTGTCGACTTTGTGTTTTAGGAAGCCGTTTTCATCACACGATGTAGGTCATAATGGGTTAACTATTTCTATGAGCACTGTCATGCTCAACAAATCATATCAGGGATATCTAAAGCAGCCCAAGTGAATTTGAGTACTTGAACTCAATTGTACCATACCATTTGCTTGTAAATGCAAGAATCAACAACTTCATTTGACTCTACTGAGTGAAAAAAATTTTCACATTGAGAAAATAGCACCCAAAACCCCCCAAAAGTTGCAAGTAGTTCTCTTTTATATCTGCTCCTAAAACCTGATCTAATGTTACTACTGCTCAGTTTACACCAGCAAATCACATTAACACTGTATTTTCATATTTATCATAAAAGATTTTGGATCTGGTTAATGAAAAAGAATATTACAAAGAATGGTCTCTTCTATTTTGTCACTCACCTGGTCAATCCTCAGCTTGAGTTCAGTCTGCAGGGTAACAACGGCACGCTTGGCGGCCGAGTCATGGGAGGTCAGCTTTTCCTTCAGGGCTCTGATCTCAGTCTGCTGCTTGGCAATGGTGTACTCCAGCTGAATCACACCACACAGGCACTGAGTGGCACCGCTGCATTAGGCACAGCAACAAACAAATAGTTGTGGTGAAGGTAACATGGCCAAAATACATAGAGACGGTAGGTTAGCCTGAACTTTTTTCTTTTTAGAAGCGGTCAAATTGAACATAAACCAAACTTTCCCAGAGTGATCATAGCTGGGCAGGGAAGATGAGGGAGCATGCAGTTTGTTGTTCTTTTAGTTCTTTTTTTAATTACTGAAAAAGATTTTAGGGTGGGCAGAAAAAATAGGGTTGGTCGAGTTACCATAACCACACACACACACACACGCACACACACACATATACATACATACATACATACATACATACATACATACATACATACATACATACATATATTTTGGCTTTACTATTCTTGCAAGAGTGGAATTCTAAGCACCACCAAAATGTCAATTGAGATGTGACAATGCAGGGTTTTTGCAGTGGTGGCTCATGCAACTCCACATGATGAAATGGACTATGGACAGAAAATGGTCACTCCACAAATTGAATCTTTCTAACATAATTATGATGATTATGTGGCACTCTTTACCCAAGATAGAGAGTATGCTTCTCGTCAAGAGAGACACTTCAGTGGAATTATAACATGAATACTACATTTGAACTGTGTGTGTATGTGTGTGTGTGTGTGTGTGTGTGTGTGTGTGACCAAACATTGTTCAATGTTTATAAGAATTTTAAAACATTTTAATGTACATCAATTATGGTGTATGTCTATACATGTACATGATCATGGGCACAAGCAGATATTCTTGTCCAAGAAAAAGATTTTCCTAACCAGGATTTTCTATCCACCCCTCAGTCACAAAGTGGGATGGGGTGGGGTGGGGTGGGGTGGGGTGGGGGAGATGGAGGAGAGGGAAGGAATGGAAGAAAAATGACCTAGTTTGCAGTACTGACCTCTTTAATCTGGGGAAGGTAGAGGTCATCCGAGCTGACTTTTGACCTGGCTGCCTGCAGCTGTGCAAGATATTTTTCCTTCTCCCTGGAGACTGCAGCCAGCTCCTCCTGCTGATCCTTCTGTTCCTCTTGCAGCCTGCACACAGACATGGGGACCTCACACTTTACCAATGCCACAGAACAGCTGGTGATAAATATTAGACCTCCTGTTGATCTTTTTCTGCCTCTGTCCACTGAGGCAAGTCTCCAGGACTTGTGCTGGTGCACTATGTAATGAGTCTGTGGCCAATTCAGACACAATAGAACACCAGATAACAGCAGTGTGAGATTTTGGTATGCAAGTCACCCACACTGATTTATTTGGGGCTCCTGCAGCCTGCATACAGGCAGGGACAAGTGAATGGCTTCATCAACATGCTAGTGAAGGATGCAATGATTCTGTGATGAGTACTTTGATAATTGAAATACTTGATTTCACAGATTAGCATTGAAGGACTTCTTCGGATTTGTTGCTGTTTGGTTTTGGGGTTGTTTTGTTGTTGTTTTTTTCGGGGGGGTTGGGGGGGGGGGTTGGGGGGGGGGGGGGGGTAGGGGGAATGGTTTGTTGGTTTGTTAGCTTGTCTGAAAGCACTAGGGGACTTAGTTATGCAAGCTCCACCAGCTAGCCCATGGTTTCTGCAGTCTTATGTAGAGACAGAATCAAAACACTCAATCCTGGAGTCAGTGAAGGATATATACTTCATGCCATAAAAGAGAAAACCAGTTCAAATGGCAGTGTAGGAACAGTGAGTATACAATAGCACACTGGGTGAGGAGAGGCTGTACAGAGGGCACATATCAATGAGAAACCAGCTGGAGCAGCAGCTCAACACTGCTCACATTCCCACTGCCTTGGTAATCTAGAGTTGCCAGTTAATGTGTTCACTGCATACCTTTCCCATGGTTCATGCAGCACCCACAATTTAGCCAGAAATATTAACTTCCAAAATGCAGCCACTCATCCACTAAATCGTGAGAGAACATGTAGGCAAACAAAAAACAACAAACATTCATTGATTCATGTAAAAATTAACACACACACACACACACACACACACATACACACACACACACCCTTCCCCCAGTGACTTGGGTGAAAGTATTCACCATACTCCATAGAAATGCTCTCAGTGTAAAAATGACTAGAATCAGGAAAACTACATAAGGACAAGGCAGGTCAGTTCTGGGAGATTTATATGTTATGGTATCTGAATTCTGATATAGTATATATACGATATCTCACTCATCTACAGCATTTAGTGAGGTAAAGGCAAATATATAGCCCATTTAGTGGCTATACCCTGAGGACAGAAGCATTTCATCTACATGTGGTTACAGTCAAAAACCACGTCAGTACAGGCTTTAACTAGTTTAAGTGGATGGTTTTGAGTGCAATGACTTTCCCTCTGTTGCCAACTCTGCTCTCAATATCCCTTCCCACACACTACGTCTACACACACATAGACTAGAGGAGTGTCAGTGTCAACCATCAATGGGCCGGCCCAACCCCAAGCCTAGGTAGTGTTTGCCCATGACATACCTGTTGCAGTTCTGATGCATGGCTAACAGGACACAGACAAAATTGGCATCCTCACTTCTGATCCCCAGACAATCATTCACCTGCAGTGTTTCTGACTTTCTAGCTGTGTCAGCATGAGTGTGTATGAGTCTATCTGTCTGTTTGTCTCTCTCAGTGTCTCTCTGTGTGTCTCTCTAGTCCTCTGTGTGTCTGTGCCTGTCTCTCTCTGTATCATCAGATTAGACTATTATCCATTCAAGCCTCCAAGATCTCACTTTTTGTCATGTGTCACCCAAACATTGAGTCTCTCAAGTTGACAGAACCAGCAATTCACAAAGGCAGCATGAAACTACTGTTGGACATCTTCCACAACAGGGTCAAATTCATCACTGTTGCTACATTAGATGCAAGTATTAGTCAGACATTCCACACATGCCGTTCCTATCAATGAAAATTTCTATTCAAAACAGCATGGAAATTGTGGGACGTCAGTATTGAAACCCCTTCTAAAATAATCTTATCATGGACTTGGAGACAAAGGAGTAAATACTTAAACTCTAAGTGGAAGGCATTATTCATCTTTTTGTTACATGATTTAATCAAGTGGTCCTCATGGACATGTCACATGGAGATGAGAACGTCCGAGGCCCAGGCAAGACCAATCAAAGTTGAATACTTACATTCCAAGGCCAAGTTCTTATTTCCCAGCAAGAAACCTCACCAGCTGTTGCCCCACAATCAATGTCAGTGAGTTGCCGAGTTGCATGGGAAAGCCCATAGCTTGAGGCACAACTATCCTTTTCACCATCTGAGGAAAGACTACAGTCTACCCTGAATTACCCTTGCAAATCATCTCTACAGGCACTTAACCATATTGATTAATCTTCCTAAAATTCCATTCCTGAGCTAAAACCCTACAGTAGACAGGCAGAGAAGAGTCCTCTTCAAATATATTAGTTCAATGAGATAATTGTATGTCATAGTAATGATAGTTCATGGTGGTATGGCATGTGTGTGTGTGTGTGTGTGTGTGTGTGTGTGTGTGTGTGTGTTTGTGTGTGCAGTCCCTCATCGTGCGCACACAAACACACACACAAACTCACACACACACACATACTCACTGAACAACACACACATAAAACACACACAAGCAAAGATGAAATGCCCACCTTTGCAGCTCTTCCTTCTTGTCCTGGAGCTGGTGTCTGGTAGCTGTCAACTGCTGCTGCAGCTCGGCTACTCCTGGGATGCTGGCCAGGTCTGCCTGCTTCAACCCATTTAACACCATGCCAGCTGGTGGAGGTGCAACATCAGCCTGGTCTGACCTGCCCTCTGGAATCGACAACTCAGCATCAAGCTCTGACAAGAGATCATCCTCAAAGTTGCTGTTCACTGTGGAGGAGGACAGGGACTCCCGGCTGGTGGAGTTGGAACTCTGCTGAAGACTGGTGACTGATGGAGATGCCTGGGGCCTGGCGCCCACAGGAGGAGGGGGACGAGGAGGAGGCTGGTTGGAGGGTGAAAGCTGCTGTGGAGAAGATGGCTTGGATTTCACTGGTGAAGAGGCAGGGTTGGGGGTGGAGTTTCCAGAGCTGGTTGGGGAGAGGGCAGACAAGGCAGAAGCCAAGTCTGCTTCAGTGACCAGCGCAGTCTCTGTCACTGAGGAGTCCAATGATGCATCATCTTCTCTACGACTGCCACAACTGTCTGCAGATTCTTTACTATTGCACAAGCCCAGAGGAGTTGCTGGAAGCCCTCCATTAGCAGTCATGGATGAGAAGTCAGGTTTTGGCTCTTGCCCAGATGACAAGGTACCATTATTGGGTGAAGAAGATTCAGCTCCTTGGAATTTTTCACTGCTGTGTGCTCCAGCAGTGGGATTGTCTTCTGTTGCATGCATATTGCCAGCAGCTTCAGTGAGGACATCTTTCATACCATCCATCACACTGCTGCCATCCGAGCCTGAGTGACTGGAACCTGCACAGACCTCCTGAGATCCCTCATGGTTGTTCTGATGTGCTGGATTCTCTTGATCACTGCCCTGAAAACTCTGGTCACATTCAGGAGCCTGGCAAGCATTTTTCCTGGCATCACTCACCATATCTGCAGACTCTGTTGAAGTGCCACCACAGTCACTGACCCTTTCACTGGCTTTAGATTCTGAAGAATGTCCAACATCGGCTCTCCTGTTAGACTCAGTTTTATCACAACCAGATCCATCTTCATCATTCAGCACATCATCTTCATTTGCATTGCTAAGGTGCAGAGCTGCCTGATTAACATCGCTACTGAGAGCATCTGCTGCAGTCGCTTGCAATCCTGGTGCATGTTCAGGTGATGGAATTGAGAGAGAGGGCTGAATACTGTTCTCAACATTTGTTGCTGGTATCCGTTTCCTTTCACCAACTGAATCTTCAGGTACCTCTGCTGATAGTTCATCTTCAGGGAGATCTGCTGGATCTGAAGCACTCCAGCAATCCTCAGTTCTGTCAGGAGCAGAGCCACACACTGCACTGCTGCAGTCATCTTCGGGTTGATCATTCAAGTCATTCTGACTCTCCCCTGGCTCCAAATCTGGTGATTCCACCTCATCATCTTTCTTCTGTTCTTGTCTCCATCCTGTTTCTGCATCCTCCCCTCTCTCCTCATCTGAGCCTCTGTTCCTTTGAAAACCACATGCACCAGCATCATCATCCTGCTTTGTCACATGGTCCCCCCTACTATCTACTGTTCCATTGATTGAATTACCCAAAGCAGACAAGGCAGCTTCTGCTCCAGGCAGAAGACTATTGGCAGGGGCCTGGTCAGAGATTTCTAGGGTAAGCTGTTGGTCTCCTTCCCTGCAGAAGTCATCCTCAGGCTGATCTGTAACCACCACACACTGGCCCCCATGGCCACCCCCTTGTAAAAGGTCACTGTCTTCTTCTGGTGCTGGATTCTCCACAATATCTTCATTTTCTGGGTCTATTTCACTCATGCTTTCATCCAGTCACCCAGTTCTACCTGGAAAACAAAGCAGTTTTGGACTTCATGTATGATCAGATATATAATATATGTGTCCTCTGTGGGCCTCAGCACTCTTTGGATGATACTCTGACTTCCTCAGAGAGTGCCTTGAAGCTTGGTAATACACATGCACACATAAACAATTGTACACATGCATGTATATATGCATCCATGACTGCACATATACAAGACACCCATACGACGCTCTGTAGTGGGAAAAACTTTTTTAAATTTTTAATCATGACTTCATAAAACTCATCAGATAAATAAAGGGCACACAGCGTTTGTTGACTGTCCACACTTA
The DNA here is from genome assembly GCA_034096865.1 of Theodoxus fluviatilis. Classification (NCBI taxonomy): domain Eukaryota; kingdom Metazoa; phylum Mollusca; class Gastropoda; order Cycloneritida; family Neritidae; genus Theodoxus; species Theodoxus fluviatilis. The sequence continues at coordinate 45,593 of JAWQFJ010000028.1, forward strand.
CACTAGTAACAATCAACACATTATCTCTATTTTCAGCTAATCACATCACAGGATATACTGCAGTTGGCAGTTACTAAAGTCAAATGCATGCAGGATTGCAGCACAATACAACAAAATCCATTCATTTTTTATCCTTGATACCTGAAACCCTTAGACAACTTTAAGAGAAAGAATACTTTGAGATCAATCATATTTTTGTGATATAAATAAGATACTGAAAAAAAGTTCATCACATTCCATTGATTATGAACTGCTAAGTAAAATGGCCATAATCCCAACAAATGCAAAAAAAGTATGCTTAAGTTTTGAATGATAAAGGGTGGCTAATCTGCAACTGGGAAATTATCTCTTTCGATGCTTCAAGCAAAGTTCTATTTAAATCAAACATGGTCTTCAGTTTAGAAATATATTGTGAATATTAAGAATGCAAAGTGGTTTGTTAACTTTTATCTCATCTTTTTCCATCTGGTTATGATCTGTGTTGACAGTTGTCTTCGCATGTTAAATGTTTAGTCGCACTGTAAAGCAAACATAGACTATACATAGATAATTACTTGGTAGAACTATGTTGGTGTATTCGTTAACCTCATGATTTCGTAGTATTAAAGCAAGTATACGCTTAATCCTGGGCATAATATTAAATTTCATCCTTTAGCAAGGATAGGGATTCGCGAAGTGACATACACTGATACAGATTATAGTGAGTGAGTGACGATGTTCTCTCCACATGATGATGATCAATTTACACATCGATCGCAACGACATCGACTCTACGGTACGCAATATAACGTCATGGTCGAAGATCCAGTACGAATAATCTACAAATGCATGTCAAATATTTAAAGGCAAAGACCAGTTGTGTTCTGATGCATGAACCGCATCAAAAGAAAGCATGTCACTCACTCACTGACAACATAACTCATAAGCGCCGGTGACAACAGCTGACGTTATTTCAAGCCATAAACATTCGATTATCAAGTAGATATTTGCATAGAATATGCCATGCAAAACTAACGATTCCCCATAATCACAGTGTGTCTAAATAAGTCAGCATCCCTCAACCCACCATGTAAGTATTCCGATCTCCCACTGCCACGACAGTCAGAACATCAACAACTCGACACTGACAGCGGAAGCACTTAGCTCATTCGCTCAATATGGCGAACGTGAAACTAAAGTCACATGACCATAAGCATCCACAAATAGTTTTTTTTAATAGAGTGCCTGGGTTTTCAAAAAAGAAAGTGCATTTTCTACGCAGCTTTGGTGTGCAAAAGATCCATTTACACGAAATAATTAGCGAAATAGAACTTTCCTATTGAAAAAAATTCCCAAGACACAGTGTAATCCTGTAAGTGATTGGCTAATGGCTTGACTCTCAACCAATCAGGTTTGCGCTTTCATCCTCTTGCATCTTGGTGGAGTTTTGCTCTTTGAGGGCTGAGGAGTGGCCTAGCTAGGTAAGCAAATTTATGTTTCGGGATATTTTTTGGCATATCTCCATAAACGTTCATGTGAGCACGAGGCAAGGTAGTATGGAATGGAAATGCTGTGATGAACAGTGAAAGCAAATCTCTATGTTTTTACTTTGTGGTCCATTATAATCGCAGAGCTAGCCTGAGTAATGGCGGGAGTTCTGGAACGCTATTTAAAATTCTGAAAATAGGAATTGATACTTTATTATTATTATTCAGTACCATACACTTTACCGCTATGCTTGTCCTTTTTCCTAGAGTGTGGTATTGTTGTTTGTCTTTGTGAACGATTGTGAGTCGCACGATGTCAGTAATACTAATGGTTACACTGGCTCAGACTGGTTCGTCACGTGGAATAGCCATAGCCATAGGCACCCCGTTTTTATGTTCAAACATTATTTTGTTCTTTGGAAAGATACATTCAGTTAAACATAGTAAACAAAGTAAGGACATTTATATCCAATAAAACATGGTAACCCTAAAAGTGAAACTAAATAGTTTTCAACAAATTTATTTCCTAAGGTGAACATCCATGCTCCTCAAGTCCTAGGGCATTCATTCCCAAGACTGCAAGAGACAGGGGAAAGTTGGTCATGAGGCATCCTCGTTTTTCCTCTCTGAAAAGTAATCTGTTTTATGAAAAGGTACATCTAGTTAAACAGAGTAATCAAAGTGAGGACATTAATATCAAATAAAACATAGACTTTTTTGGTAACCACAACATTTATAAAATTTATAAATATTTTCAAATAAATTGTATTTCTTATGGCAGACATTCTTGCTCTCCGGGCAATAATGATTAAGCCTCAAGTCAAGAGGTCAGGACATTAGGCCCCTACCTCAAAGACTTACTTTGGTAAGGAAATTAATTATAAATTAAAAAATTACACAGGAGGAGAAACAATGTTGTTTCTAATTTTTTTAGTTTTTCTGCCAATGGACAAATGCAATTGATAATAGATTCAAATAAAGTTTATAAGCATGTAGCAGAACATGTCTATGAAATGGCAACCTTTGAGCTATTAAAAAATTGTTCCTATCTACACGTCCTTGGATGTGTCATTGTGTGTGTGTATGTGTCAGCATGCGAGCTTCCCCCCCCCCCCCCCTCCCCTCCACCCCCCCCCCCCTCCCAAATACATAACTCTTGTTAAATGGATTCAAGTCTGTCTGACTCTCTCTCTCTCTCTCTCTCTCTCTCTCTCTCTCTCTCTCTCTCTCTCTCTCTCTCTCTCTCTCTCTCTCATGATATACAGTGTTCAAAAAAAGTAGGGGATATTGAGTTTGAAGCATAAAAATCAGATGAATCTTAAAAGGTAGGAATTATCTATTGATGGTCATGTATAGCCACACCATTGCCCTACATTTTCACACCATTGACCTAGTTCCTGGATGCTCGTGCAAAAAAGTAAATTAACGCAAGGTAGTTTGGGGTCAATGCCCCATTTTCACACAAAAGTTTTCTGCGTCAAAAACACGTGCAAATCGAATAATTTTGACTGTACTCACTCCTGGCAAGTGTGTTCTAGCCACACAGTCAGTCAAAACTTCAGTTGAAATCATGCATCGGCTAAGAGAAGACCAAAGATGGGTCAGAGTCGGAATGCTACAGACCGGAAGTACGCAGGTGAACGTGGCAAGTCACCTTGGTGTTTCACAGTCTGTCATCAGCAGACTGTGGAACCGTTACCTTAATACCGGAGAAGTTGTCGTCACGACTAGAAGTGGGCGACCAAGAATAACCACCCGTCGTCAAGACTTGATCATCACCAATCATGGTCAACTAAACAACACCCAAAGTGCTACCCGGTTGAGACAACACCTCCAACGGGTAGCAGGGGTTCAAGTCTCCACCCAGACCATCCGAAACCGGTTGCACGACGCTCAGGTAAACGCCTTTAGACCGCGGATAGTGTTGCCTCTCACACCACGCCATCGCCAAGCAAGAAGCACCTGGTGCCTCATCCACCAACGATGGACCAGGCGCCAATGGGGTGACGTGATGTTTTCGGACGAATCGAGATTCGAGCTGGACTTCAACGATGGCAGGGTGCGGGTTTGGAGGCATCGTGGAGACCGTTATCATCAGGACAACATGATTGCTCACCACCGCTTTTGGCGGGGCAGCGTTATGGTGTGTGGTGGCATCACCAGCACTGGCAGAACGCCCCTTCATGTGTGCCAGGGCAATGTCAATGGTGTCTACTACCGGGACAACATCATTGATCCACTTGTTGTGCCCTTTGCACGCCGCCATGGGCCGGGATTCATCTTGCAGGACGCCAATGCCCCAGCTCATCGAGCAAATGTCGTCAGGAATCACCTGCAAAGACGGCAGATCAATTCCCTGTCATGGCCATCGATGTCCCCCGACCTGTCCCCTCTTGAAAACCTGTGGGACTTTCTGGGGAGACGTGTCCGTGATGTCGTTCCAGCTCCCCAGAACCTTCAGCAGCTGGCCCTTGTCCTTCAGCAGGAATGGGCTGCAATTCCTCAAGCAACCATCAGGCAGCACATCAACAGCATGAGGAGGCGCTGCGCAGCCTGTTTGACCGTTAACGGAGGCCCAACCCGTTATTAGAGACTTTCAGAACTTTTGTTATTTTTGAAATGTCACCCTGCTTTGTGGGGAAGCGTGTAAAAAGTCACGTGACTAATTTTGTTGTTGATTTTTGCATTGAAAATGTTGTTAACATGCTGTTGCATCCATAATGAAATAAAGCAAGTCTCTGATTATAAACGGAATTTGGTTATAGTCTCATTTCTATCAATATCCTCTACTTTTTTTGAACACTGTAATAAGCTTCAACAAATAAAGGAAAAACAAAAGTACATTACTCCTCAACCAAGTTCAGTTCAGTTCAGTCTCTTAACCCTGAGATGGGTTGTTGAGGCACCACTGATGACTTTCGGACTATCTTCCTCCATCGATCTCTATCCTCTGTGGCTCGCTGTGAGTCAGCAAAGGTCAAGCCTGTCCACTCTTTGATGTTGTCTTCCCACCTCTTTTTCTGCCTGTCTCTCCTTCTCCCACCTGGTACGGTACCTTGCAGGATGGTCTTGGCCAGCCCACTGCCTCTTGACACGTGACTGTACCACTTCAGCCAAGTACCCATGCTAAATATATGAGATCATGTTCATTTTTGCCCTATTATTTGTTCATCCATGGTTCAGAAAAAAATATTTGAAAATTGAAATGTTTGAATAACAGTTTGAGCAAAGCTGTTCTCCTACATGAGAGCAGGTATTACATCGAATTAAAAGGATTTTGAGTTTGCATGAAATATTGCAAAGGTTTTCCGATGAATGAAACAAATATGACATTTAACTTGCAGTTCTAACTATTCTGGAGTGGAAGGTTGCAAGCGCTGCAACATGGAGTTGAGGAATTACATGGCAGAGGATTACTACAATCTTGAATTCAACTGCTACAGAGATGGGCCTGGGAGTGAGATCCAAAGGTAAGTAATGTACCCCATGTTGTAGGTGGTTGGGTTTATAAGGACCCAGTAGTAGGACTCATTGAGTCATTTGCCTTGTATATGCCCTATCCCTGTGGCTGGGCTGATTGTGGAATCATTTTAGTGTCTGCTAATGTTATAGGGAGCAGACACTTGCTTAGCCTTTAGAACACCAGGCCAGATATTTCAGGCTTTTTCTTTTGGTTCAACAGCCAGATTATTTTTTCAACGTTCAGGACCCTTTTTCAATTTGAAATGATATGAGAATTTCTGTATTTAACCAAAAATAATGATTTTTGGTGTTCTAACATATAATTGAATATTAATTCCATGTTCTTCCTGGTGCAATTACTAGAATTTGGCTACATAGGAAGGTAAATTCACCAAATAATATTCAAAATGTGGATAACAAAATCAGAACTCAACGTACATAGTTTACATCTTGCTCTTGTTACACTTAGTGAACAAAAATAGAGCTGGCAACTATGAAAATTATCAGAAAATGCAATCTGACAAAGCAGGGACACTGACACAAAGGCAGTCTTCAGTACTTGCAGTTGTACTTCATCTAGTATCTCTTTACGTTTGGTCAGAGAAGACTGCTTTGATGTTGGCTCTTGTCACTGGTGTCCATTATCCAGTGCTTCAGATTGTTTTCAGACTTCATGGGCCCAATGACCCATGGCCAGGCAAAATGATGGGTCAATTTTGAAAAACATGGGTCATTAACCCTTACGCTGCTGAGGTTTCTTTGCATATCGTCATTGCTGCTTGCTGACCTATTTTCCCTAAATTTACTCCAAAAACGGTCACCGTCTTTGAAGCCCATTTTCATATTCTTCTTCCCCTCTGATCAAAAAGTGCAAAGAATAAAAGTTGTAGCTGAGAGAATTTTGTACACAGTGGTATGCAGCACTTGAATGAAATTTATCATAATACCTGCGTTTTATTCTCAAAATAAAATAAAACAACAACAACAACAAAACAGACCAATGAAATGCCTTTACACTAACTTTATTATCTAATCATAACCTCCAGCAATTATCAGGCTTGATTTCTGATAGGTTACCTAGTAAAAAGAAGGACAAAAAAGGCCTCAAATCCTTACATGCACCTCAAAAGTCACCACGTACTTGCTGTGATCATGGAGTAGGGGTGTGGTTGGGAGTGGGGAAGACGCTGATCACAGTGCCTAAAAACAATCACTCTAACCTTGTTGAAAGCAAACGATTCTCATGAGGAATTATAAGCATAACTATTTACTCATCCACAAAATGACACCAATGGAATATCTACATGTTACTACAGGTACAATGACATACTAATAAAAATGGCTGAAACTGGAAAATCACACACACACACGCACACCACACACACACACACACACACACACACACACACAGCTTCTACCCAAGGCAACATGCAGTGTCCATAGCAGGTTGAAAACTATCTAGGAAATCAAGCAAAAATCTCTACAGCAGGTTTAAAATCTCCAATCTCGAAACCGTGAGTGAGGCGCGAGTTGGTCGACTGGATGGGCTGCGAAATATTGCGACGCATACCTGATTGTTTGTTCGGTCATTACATTAGTCCAAATACATCGTCATCGAAGAAGTAAGCGAAAATCTTGTTGGCATCGTCGCTCTCAGTGTGAACAAGTAGGCCAGACGTCTGACAGAAGGGAGGAAGCTAAGCATCTTCGGAAGCCTGCTGTCGGAAAGAGCGTGATGCGCTTCCTGATGCACGTCTTGAAGTTGATCTACTTGACGATGCTCGCTCCGATGCACGGTAACGGTTCGAACTTCGACATCTTCCCGCGATCGGAATCGCTGCAATTCTGCTTCTGCCTCGGCAACATCATCTAGATTGAAAGGCTCGAACTCTTCGTCTGAATCCTCGCCAAACAAAAGCTCTATTACACGCTCATCGATGTCTTCTGACAAAACTTGACGCAAAAAAAACATCAAACTTCGGAGCGAATTTACTCGAAAACTTTGTAGAGATCGCCCATACAAACTGCACATGCGCAGAAAGCTCGGGATGTCCGCTTTCCTGCTGTGGTATTTATAGATAGTTGATGTCATTTGCAAGGGAGATAACCGCGTTCAAACTAACCCACCCTCAGCGATCGAGTGCGGGCGGGAGATCCCGCCGTCCGCACACAGCGGTGAAACCAAGCTCGGCGGGAATTTCCGCCGGCCGCACGCTAAGGGTTAACAATCAAACCTTCACTGCAAACAGAATGACCCTCCACCCCACACATGACACCCCTACAGCCCCCCCCCCCCCCCCCCCCCTCCACACATACACAAATGAATAATGAAAAAAGCAAAAAAAATAATAAACAAACACATGTCAAGCTGTGTGTCTTTCAGTTGCTTTATTGTCTCTTTTAACATTTCGTTCTGTGGACACAGAATCATGATCACTCAAAACCCACTCTATTCTTTCTTGGTAGCATGATGTTTTGTTTAAACAAACTTGGTTTTAGGGTCTAACACAATGAAATCTATCAGAGATCTGCTTCAACCAGTCAAACACAACACAAAATCACTCCTCTACACACATACACACCACAAAAATGTTGCAGCGAGTCCAAAGAGTTTAGTCTCAACTTGTTTTTTGCCATCCAGCAAATTACACACACAAATACACAACAGTCCACAGAATTTCCTTCTGAATAACTCCATCAATAGGTCCTAGGACAGTCTCGTGCTCTAGTTCTTCTTGAACAGGTAGCGGTTGCGACTTTCCGCCCACACCTGCACTGCACGGTTAAAGGGCATGTCCTGGAAGATAGGCCCATCAATGCACACCCTCATCAGCTGGTCACAGTATGTGCTAGAGAGGGCATGCTCTCTCTCTCTCTCTGTGTTTGGACGTAATTTTGCACAGAGAACGATCTTTCACAGTCTGCTGTGTGGATAGGCAGTGTCAGGGCCACAGCTGTCAGCTTCTTTAAATTTGGAAATTCATCAGCTGCAAGGTAGAATTTGGCGATCATCTGCCAAAGGGTGACGAAATCATCTCTGGGAAAGTGTTCACTGAGAACTGTTCTCTTGAGCAGCCTCCATTCTTGCCAAGTCTCGTCTCTGTTGATGAACGGCTGAGCAGTTTTCAGTGAGCAGTTCTGGCCCTTGCAGACCCAGGAGTGGGTCTTCTCGTCAGCAAACGGTTGAAGAAGTTTCTCCATTTGTTCCATGCCCCAGTCATCCAGCTTTATCTTGTCAACAAATGAAATCGGCCTCATAGCTAGAACGTTGAATGCCTGGAGCAGCTCCGCATCAGGAAATCTCTTATCCAGATTGGAGAGGACTTCTTCTACAAATGAGGGCAGCAGAGTAGAGGAGACTTTCTGAACCAGAACGGTGATTTTACATTGCTTGTAGGTCTTTTCTTCGAGATCAAAGTCCTGTTTCAGTGCACTCAGGTGTTGACAAAATCAGACTTGCACTGCTCCACATGGACATCAGCTTTGGAAGGAGCTAGTAAGAGATAAAAACTAAACAGTTATCGCTTGCTTTATTCATGCAAAACATTGAAGACAACGTCAACTGACGTTGGTTTTCTTCAGTTTCTTTTCTAAGCCTTTTCTTCGGTGGCATCTTGATTCCGCACACGTGTGAGAGTCTGTGCAAGGTAAACTGATAGATGTTCGCTGATTGGTTGTTTGCTGGCTGTTAGCCAATCACACAGAGCGATGCATCGATGCTACGCAATTAAAGCAGCAGTTTGACTTGACGTTGTCGACGTTTGAGGCCTGTTCATCGGTTTGGCATCGGTTTTGGTACTCCGTGGTGTGGCCACATGTGCTTGGTGTGGCTTAGTGGTACAGACGGACCGAGGATCGATACAAGTTGGCGATTTTTATGATGCGCCCGGCTGGCGCATACACATTGAAAGTAACGCGCCATTCTGATAAAATATGCGCCAATGGCGCGGGCGCGCCAACAATCTGAAGCACTGCTCTGTCCAGCTTCGTTCTTTCTTAATTCGAGAGTTCAAAAGCATTAGAAAAGCTTGTTTGGGAAGTCTGTCTACTTTCATCCGACAAAGTTTTAACCAGTATTTGATAGCTCTGACGCTGCTATTGATGGAAATTGGAAAGCGTCCAAGATCTCCATAGACCATGTGGTTGGGTGTCCTCGAGTCTAATCCCATAAATTTTTTACAAACAAACGTATGTTCCCTCCACTTTCACCTGATTTTCAAGGCCCCATAGTTCTGCACCGTACAGCAGTGTTGCTTGGACTTGTGCATCAAACAGGCTGGTGAATACTTTCATTTTCATGCAACGCAAGTTCCATAATGCTCTTAACACCTGTACCCCTTTTTGCTTTCCTCTGGTGGCTATATCATCTAAAGTTGCATCTATGGACAATTTGGTTGTGAACAAGAATCCTAGGTATTTATATTGGTTGACTGTCTCCAAACGAGACCCATCTAGAAACCAATTTTCACCAATGGCTAAATGTCCTCCTTTTCTAAACACCATAACTTTTGTCTTCTCTGTGTTTACCTTCAATTCAAGAAGTTTGGACATATGCAAGAGATTATCAAGTTGATTTTGGAGGCCCACGGGTGTGGTTGAAATCAGGACGACATCGTCAGCAAATAGTAGAAGGAACACTTCCATCATGCCAGGTACCATCTGAACCCATGTTTGCCTTTTCTCCTCACATAATCTGCGACTGCATTGATATAGAGAGAAAAAATTAACGGACTCTCAATTGCACCTTGTTTTACACCAGAAGGGCATTCAAAGTAATCAGAGAGATCCTGTCCCCAACGAACGCATGCTTGTACTTTGCAGTACATGGCCTTTAACATCATCAAAAATTTGGTCGAAAGCTGAGCGCCTTTAAGAACCTCCCAGAGTTGGCCACGGTTAACAGAATCAAACGCTTTTCGGTAGTCTACAAAAGCGACGTACAGTTTTCCACGTCTGTCGCCATATACATGTTTCAAAATCATTGCGAATAACGTAAATATATGGTCAATAGTCGAGTGCTGGGTTCGAAAGCCAGCCTGTTCAGGACACACTTTGTTTTCTTGCTCCATCCACACGCGCAACCGACTTGCAAGTATTGTTGTGAAAATCTTACTCATTGCACACAGCAAAGATATACCTCTATAGTTATCTGTGTTGTGTACGTCACCCTTCTTGTGTAATGGTATGGTTATTGATCGTGACCAGGCCTCAGGGAAATGATGCGATTCATAGATCTTATTAAACAATTCGGTAAGAAATGGGACTATTTTTTCACCAGCTACCTTGTAACATCCTCCGGGCAGACCATCCAGCCCTGGGGCTTTCGAAGCTTTTAATCTACAAATAGCATTTGTTACTTCTTCCCTGCTGATTTTAGCATCAAGCATATCATTAGACACTATTTCATCCCCTTCCGTTTCCTCACATACGCTGTTATTTATACTCTGGTACATGGCTTCAAAATAGTGTTTCCATGACTCAATACTGATTTCTGCCAGAGGGACTGAGCGTCGTGTCGACAACTTAACAGTATTCCAGAATACTCTAGAATTTTGCAAACTGCTCATCAGAGTATTACGCACTACTACGAAGTGATTACGTTTCTTTTCTCTGATTAAAGTTTTGTATCGACGTCTATTAGACATATATTGTTCTTTGGTTTCAACAGATCTGCATTTCCTGAACCTTTTAAGAGCACACAACGCCAGATTTCTACTGTTACTGCACTCTTTGTCAAACCAAGGGGACCTTGGTTTTTGTGAAATGCGATTTTTAACCTGGATTTCCTTTTTGAGGCATTCTGCACTCAAAGTCAAAGTCTGGGTGAACAGCAATACGGCATCATCAATTGATCTATCGATAGCTGCCGATGCTTTCGCTAACTGTTCATCAAAAACTGGTGTTTCAGTTTGCCGTTTCAACTCTTCCACCTTGCTACTGTCCCAACAAAGTATTACGCAAGGTTTACTGGGCTCTTCACACGGTACTCTAGCTGGTGGAGGCCCCAGTACAATTTCGACAGGCATGTGATGTGATTCTACCCGGTTGCCAACACGCATGTCTATAGTGAAAGGAAGGTAGCCGGCTATCACAATACAATAGTCAATAACGCTATCTCCATGTGGGGATATGTAGGTGAACCGGCCCTCCCTGTCACTGTTAGTGCATCCATTTAATATTGTTGCATGATGTACTTTGCAAAAACTCTTTAACATTGACCCAAAAGTGTTCACGTTCTTGTCCTGTGACATTCGAGGGGATCTGAAATTAGTGCAGACACACGGTGACGTAAAGTCACCAGAGTCTTCAGAACTCTCACCATCCTCTGTGTGAAGATCCCAGGACGCAGTTCTTGCGTTCATATCTCCACACATCACAATTGCTGACCGCGGGTATCTTTCCTGGAATTTCAGGATAAGGTCATCCAGCACTGTGATGCACGAAGATATATTTTTCCCTTTGTAGTAGGGCGAGTCAAGTGGAGGGACGTATATGCACAATAGAATAGTGTCTTCTAAATACGGGGTGCAGATTCTGAGAGCCAGGATAGTGTCACTATCAGTTTCAAGGCTTGTTGCATAAAATCCGAGTGTCTTTTTCACCAACATCATTACTCCTCCTGATCTTCTGCCTTGCGAAGACAGTTTTATACCAGGAGAGTGCAAAATTATATAGTCATTAAAGTAAATACTGAAATCAAAGTCTGACGAAGTAAATGTCTCCGTCAGACAACACACATCGAAACTGTGAATGTATGCCAGAAATCCTGTCTCCGACATTTTCGAGGACAGTCCTTCAACATTCCAGCATACAATCTGCACAGTCGACCGGGAATCATTATCTAATCCATTCTCTCTGTAGGCTGAACGTAGCAATGGGCAGTGGCCACCCCGTCAGGGATGTATCACATCACTTTCGGCCTCACGTGTTGATGCAGATGTGCCACGCAACCTGCCATCCCACACGGAGGAGGATGAGCCTGAAGCCTCTTGCTGTTTGCTAGAACTTCCCACCTGTGCCACTTCTGGCACTACACTCCTATCCACCGTGGGCTCTGAAGCGGCGGACCCCGAGTTCCTAGTCAGCCACTCATTTATGGTCTTCTGAATTGTCTTGCAGGATGTTGACTCTCGCGTAGGCTGGCTTTGACACGCGTCAGTAAACTCTTCGGTCTTGTCAGCTGCGGTTTCCTCTTCTGATTCGCTGAGGAGTTCCGCTGC